>PITA01001090.1:0-52500 GCA_004023965.1 Spilogale gracilis
CCCCCCCCTTTAAGAAGTTATTTTTGCCAGTAAAATAAAATATTTAATAAAGGAAATTTAAAACACAACAAAAAGTCTTGCTCTCCCACAGGTCTCTGGCCAAAAGGGACTCCTCAAAAGGTGAGTTTTAAGGAGATTTGTGTCCCTGCAGCATATAGGGTAGCAAGAGGAAGAAAAGAGGGCAGAGACTCTGCAAAGGTCAGAGACCAGTGGGTATGTCACTGCAGTAGTCCAAGTGATGACGAATGAGACTCTGAGTGCTGGGTTCTACCCCTCTAGAGTCCCAGCCTCTGATGCAACGTTTTTATGTTTTGTTGAAGCTAAAAATTTAATAGGACCATAAAGGAAGGTAGTAAGAAATAAATCAAGAACAGTCAATTGTTTTGAGTTTAAAGCTTAAGAAGACAAAGTCTTAAAGTCTCAAGATTAAAATCACTTAAGACTCTGTAAAATGGAATCACTAGGGCCGAGAGTGATATGTAAAGAGTTATGTAAAGGCAGTTAAGGGGTTAATCCATTCAGGAAGTTAATTAACTGATTCATTCACGTAGTCAGTCTACTACATTCATTGAAGGCTCACTGAGTGGCCATCACTATTCTGCAGTGGGAGGTAATGGTCGGTCACAGCAACAAAGCCAACAGAAGTAAGAGGCAGATGTAAATAGACAAGAAAAACCCTGGTGCCTTTACCTGTTGGGAGTGACAACCCATTAGGAGTGTTCATACAACAGAGCTGTGTAGCAACAAAGTCAAGTTTTTCCTTAAAGGTTAATTCTGCTGGTTGTTCTAGTTGAGATATCTTAGTTAGATCCTATTACAAAGATATGAATTCAAGGAAAAAGGCCACTTGGTAGATTTTAGATGTTCATAAAGATCTCCTTGGGAAGTCACCAGAAATTTTAAATTCTACTTCAAAATAGTAGATCCTCATGGTGTGGTTTTGTGCTCTCCATCCTTATCAAATATTTAAGTAATAGTTAAGTGGCCTATGGATAGGGGTGATGAGAAAGTATTCAAAGAGTAAGATGAAGGGGGGAACTAAATGGTTGTTAAGTCCTCATCCAAGTCTATGATTCCCACAAAATACAGGTTCAGAGGAAGTGGAGAAGGTAGGGTTTATTTACCAGGGGGAAAGACAGTGGATGTATTTGCATTGTTTACAAACCACTGATGTTGTGGGAGCTGCAGATCAGGCCCCAGCAGAAGCAGTGGTTTATCAATCTGAAAGTCCTTTACTTCGCAGATTATCAAACCCCAGCTTCCCCACAAGACAAACCTCCTGGTGCTGAGAGTCAGCAACATTTTAGCTGAGGAGGCCATTAATAACGTGGCCTGTTTTTCAGAAAGTACTTTGTCTTCTCATTAACCGTGATTTCTCAGAAATGTCTGGCTCCGCTGTTGTGAGATGAAATAATTTTTCTCCTTTGTAATTGGAGCCGTGAAATTATATTAGCCTGTAGAGCTTCAGGAAGTAGCATTTCTAAATTGTGGCTTGATTGTCAAGCAAACAAACACAAACGGTTTAAAAGATAAATGTTGCCAGAGTCTTAAATCAATCTTGATAAGCAGAACCAATGAGTATCAGAGATCTGCAAACCCACCCCAGGTACCTGATACCCCCAAAGCTAGGAGATCTGCCACCAGGTGACAAGTCCAAATTGTAACTGGAGCAGAACTTAAGAAACTGCAGAGCTATTCAACTCTGTATTTTCATGGGAAAGAGCTTTCTTTTGTTGATGTAATGGCAGAGAGGACAATGCAGCGTTTCTGGGCTCCAGGTTCTTCCTTCTTGGAGAAAGTTTTGCCCTATGAAAGAAGGTGAGACTGCCAGAATCCAGAGCTCTCTTGAAGTGTCATATGCTTTTGCAATAATTTCAAGACTCAGGAACTCTTAAATATGAAGGTCTTTTTCCTCGCCTCCATCACTGTAATATTAGCCCCAGGGAAAGAATAAAATAGAGATGATTTTTCCATTTTGGAAAATCACCTTGAGATGCATCAGGCCAAAACTACATCTGTGACCACAGCCCTAATCCTTGCTCCAAAGGAAAACACGAGTGTGAGCCACATAGGACCTCAGCATCTTCCCCACAGGTCTGCTCCTCCTCTGCTCTGCCTCAGAGTGAAGGCGTCACACAGTCCACACAGTCAGCCAAATAGACTTGTTTCCTCTCTCTGATCCCAATACTAATCCATCAAGAAGTCATCCATCCTGTCCCCAAGCCAGCCTTCTGCACCCTCCATTCCAAGTCTCCCAAACTGATCTCCCCATTTCCAAACTCAAAAGCAGGAATTTCCCCTGAACTGAAACCTGACCACAGGACTAGCTACTTGAAGTTCTTCCATGGTTTCCATTTACCCTCAGGGTAAGCACTGTGAACCCTGTGGCAGAGCTGAAAGTCCTTTGTGACAAACCCTTCCCTACCTCCCCATACTCCACCTCCCATGCTGTCCCAGCCTCTTCCTCTCCTGCTTCTCAGTTGTTGCACATTATTTCCTTTGCCCAGAATGCTTTTATCCCATCCATTTTTATCTAACTTCTTCTTGACTTCTAGGTCTTAACTTTGATGCCAAAACTCCTAGGACAACCTCTCTGGCACCCCAATATGACTTTGGGTAAACCTCTCTTATGCTCCTGTAGCACTCAAACTTCTGTCTTAATCATTTTTCAGACTATGTGGTCATTGTCAATGAATGGGATGAGCAGTGAGATCCTTGTTATCATCTCAGAAATGAAGCCAAAGCCTGAAGCTGAAAACAAAAGATGTAATTACCCCACATTCTAAATGCAAATTGTCTCCAGTAGCAAGAGTACACCTCAAGGTTTTCTGAGAGGTACGGATCCAGGACGAGCCCCATACCAATCTCCATGCACCTGAGGGAGGATCGGCAGAGGCCTTTGGATATAAAGTGGTGTCTATAAAAAAAAGCCCCAAAGTGGACATGGAGTGGGGAAGAGCCAAAGGATCACTCATAAAATAGATAAAGATGAGATCGGCAACTTACATCCCCACTAGGGACATGTTGGCTGATCTTTGAGCCCAGATGAATCCCAGTTCTACCAACAGAATGGAGAGATGTGACAACACTCACGAACCCTGCTCTCACCAGGGGGAGAAGGGTTAAACACAAGCAAGGTGTCTATGTCAGGGGCGTGGTCACATCCTCAGCATGGTTACCCCATGGGGAAACGTGTCTGTGGCAGCCTTCACTTGGAGTTTCATAGCCAGCCCCTTACTTTGTCACCAACACAGGGAATCGATTCTTCAACCCCATTTGATATTTTACAGGCTTTAAGGTGAAATTCATTCTACTTTAGCCAAGCTCCTATTGACTGAAAGGTGAATTTAGCTCAGCTCAGTCCTCCTGGGGGATGGTGAGGAGCTTGCGGTTATCAAGGCTTGTCCTGTCCTCACCAGAGCCCTTTTGGCAAACAGAGAAAATGCCTGATTGAAGCCTAAAATTCTCCCTGTGCAAGGCTGAGCAATGCAAGCTTGGCTCAGTGCTTTTCTTTTGTTTGGTCAGGGACCATTCACAGGTGTCAGAGGCCACGTGGTGGGATCAGCTGGACATGGAGGAGGACCGCCACACACAACTCGGACAGGTAGCTATTTGTTCTCACAACCTCCCTGTTCCAGCCAGTGTGTCATGAGGAAAAGTAATTCTACCCACTCGAAATCAATAACTACCCACAAACTTCATATTCTGGATCAGGTTACAAGCCTTTTACAACTCTACTAGCATTTCCCCCCACATTCTTCAGCAGCAACTCATGATTCACTTTTCTTACCTCCCTAAAAGCACACCTAATTACAATGTCCAGAATCGTCCCTTACTCCCCCTCCAACCTGCGTCGGCCATGATGCACATCTTCACTTTATGAACCCTGAGGGCCAAAGGATGTCTCTCCAGCTAAACAAACACAGCCTATTTAGAGATTTCAGAACTCAGCAACTCTAAAATTTCTCCTTAGGTATCTTGGAGGGGTGAATGCTTAAGAAGAAATGTAGTTCCAGAACTATATTGTAGAAAACCATTTCACCTTCAATCAAAGCTATTACTTTTACCACATATTCTTTATATTTAACATGAAACATGACATTGCACTAAACCTATAAGAAAATATCCTATAAGTTGAAATTGGCCATTCAGAAACCTAGTGATGACAGGAAAGATAGGTAGATTTATTGTTGCTAAAATTAAGAGGATGTATATTCCTGTCCCCAAAATGTCACACTGATTATAACTATAATTTGTAAGTTCTGATAATCTACCTGTAATCTGTTTATATCTTTAAATATATATATAGATAGATGTTGCTGGAATTAATCTGTCCATATACATGTGTGTGTGTGTATATATATGTAGAGAGAGGGGGAGAGATCAAATAATTACTGTAAGAGATGCTGTTCTATTGGATGTTATGTTCTAGTGGATATCAAAAACAATTCAAGAAGATAACAATTGTCTTAGGTTGGATTCTCCAGAAGCAAACTCAGAGATGAAGTTTGGGTGAAGGTGACTTAACCTATTAGATGATGTTCCAGAACATACTGAAAGGGGAATGGAGAAGTGGGACCATCAAGGGGGAGGAGGCCAGGCAGGCTGCAAAAGCAGGCAAGTGTCACAGAAAGCAAACACTGGAAGCAGTGGGGAACACAGGGGCAAAGCATTTCTACCCTGGGGGTAGCCAGCCATGCTCACTGCGAGTGCTCTCAGCACAGAGGCAAGCAGGCCCTTCAGCCAAAGGGCAGCACAACGAGGCTGGTGCCAGCTGTGAGGAAAGTCCTCTTGGAGCTGTTGGGCACAAAATTGCTCATGGATCACAGGAGGCATGGAGTTCTGGAGTTGATGATGCAATGACAAATAAGGACAGTTGTCGGCAAGGCAATGAACTGGGTAACAGAAGAAAGAGAGTCTAGGCCTGCAGGGAGGACCATTCCACATGAGCCAGTTAAGAAGGCCTCTCTGAGATGGAGATTCTTGAGCTGAGACTTGAGGGTGAGAAGAGAACAGCCTGCAAAGATCTCAGGACAGAGTATTCTGAGCATTGGAAATGTCATGTGAAGGCCCTGGGCTAGAACTGTGCCTAACATGTTAAAGGAATCATGTGGATCAAATGTGGCTGGATTATAGAACATGCGGAGGATAATAATGAGAGGGCAAACTTCATTCATTGGAGAGCCCGGCTGGGACCAGATCTCATCAGGCCCTGTGGCCCGCGTTAAGGAGTTTGACCCCTGAGTGGAGATAAATATGTTTTGGTTTTATATTTTTTATGAGCGTTGAGGGTGGGCCTAGAGAGGAAGACAGAACACTGCAGAGGCTTTTTGAAGAGGGGGAAGTGAGCTCTCACTATCTACCAGGCATCCTCTGTATGAAGGGTATATTATTATACCCATTTTGTGGATGAGGAAACTGAAGCTCAGAGAGGTTCTGTAACTTGCCTAATATCACACAGCTGGGATTTATGCCTAGAATATGTGCTTCCAGGGCCCATGTTCACATCTACCAAGCTATCCTACCTCCTTACAGTAACAGTGATGGGAGGGAAGATGAAAGCTTGATTAGTGTGTAGCAAGAGAAACAGACAGAAGTGGAGAGAGTTGGGGCAGAGTTAACATGTCTTGCTGATGGATTAGAGGTGCTATATCAATGTGAAAGCATATGCATTTTGAACATTTGAGAATAATAGATTCATTTTAGGGTTTATCAAATTAGGATCTAATCATGGGTACCATTTCATGGCCTCGACTAGCAAGTAATGAAAAGATTCTCATGAACATTTCTCCGATGGTGTGAAGTGGCTGCAGAGGTGGCCTGTCATCACGCTCAAAAGCTATTAGGGCATAATTGGTGTGTTCTGACAGGTACCTGCACTTTCACTTACCCCTTTGCACTTTACGAGATCATTTTCACTGTCACTGCTGACCGGCCTCCTCCCAGCCAGCTCACTCATTAAACCGTAATCCAGCTCCATAGAAAGTGCTTTTAGGAAAATAAAGGTGCAGATATGGCCAATTGAGTCATGACCCCAAAGTTGATTTGTCCCTAATGCTTAGCACAATTGCATCCGCAGTGGCACACCAGATGAGTGCAGCTCAGTCTGTTATAAGACTGTCTCACCCACCTCCTAACCCTGTTAATGGAAGGAGAAGCAAATGGAAAAGCTGGGGGTGGAACCAAGTGGCCTCTATACTGGATAATCTAGGCTGTCTTTAAAGAAGGTTCCCATCAAAGTACTATGCTCCATTTCAAATTCATGCAAGAGGAGAAATGAGCCAAGTTAGCTTTTTGACTGCAAAGAGCTGTGCCTATTTGATTCTAATTCAGTGACTTCTGGAATTCAGATTAATTTATAAGCACTTAGGACACCTATTAGAACAGTCGGTACCACCCACACCTCTCCAGGGCTTATCATCCCTGACCCACGGCCTCTCTTCCACACCATGCCACACAGACCCCTTAATCCCTTTACCCCAGCCCCTGGTCCTTTGGAGACTGACACCATTGGCTGGCTTCATGAATTTCACTCTATACTTAACCAGGGACTCTTTCACTTTTAACTCCTTCTGAGCAAATTTGTGGTGGTATATTCAGAATTTTCTCAGCAGTAGGAGTCATTATGACAAATGTTTTAATAAAGGGTAGAAACCATTTACCCAGAAATCTATTAAGAATGAAAGGGAATGGGAGAGGGGTAATATTAAGTAGGAGACAGGCAATGTATGTTGCAGTCCTTCTGGGTGCCAGACACCACACTGAGAATTTATTTAATCATTATCAAAACCTATTCCATATATTATGTTATCCCCATTTTACAGATGAAAAAGTAGGAGCTCCAAGCAGCTTACTCAGGGTCACTTAGTTAGTGTGACCACAACCGAAGCAAGATTCCAACACAGACCTATCTGGCTTCAGTGCCAGCACCATCCCAACTGCACTCACACGTGCATGAGTGCAGACAATCATTCCCAACTCCTAGATTCTGCCAGTACGAGGCAGGCACCCTTTGAATCTGTTAGCTCTCTCAAGCTGTCCTGAAATAAAAAAAATCCAAGATCCTGGTCAACTGATTTGTTTAATGGTTGGTTGTTTCCTTTTGTTTTAATAAGTGTTATGGTCCCAGGAGAATAAAACAAACAAAGAAACAAATTCCAGTCCTGGAATCCTAAACAATAATGAGCACTCATCAGCTTGGTGATTCAGCCTTCAGTTTAGTCATTCACTTTCATTTTGTTAATTCAACCAACCATTTCTTGAGCTACAATTGATTGAGCTTACCCATCTCACTACAGTTGGTTAACAAACAGCAATCACAACTTTCAAACCATTCACTTCCTTTTCCTAGAAGACAGTGAGAGCCTGGAGCAAGATGTCCAATCTCAATCAAGTCCTGTCTCCTACAGCTCCTGGAATAATCTTCTCACGCAGTAGGATCCTAATAAGTGTTAGATGAATGAATGAGTGTTTGCTGATTTCAGAGAGGGAGCCCTGTCTGCCTACATTGAGGGCAGCTCTCAGAATCAGAACCCCATTTAGTGTTGAGTTATTGCAATATTTATTACTCTGTGTTTTCCTTGAAGAAACCAAGTGACAGTAGCTGGGGGCGGGGGGAAAGATGCTTAAGGATCAGAAAAGTATGTGTACTTCTTCACCTTCTCCACCTTCCCTGAGCAGCACTCCTGGCAAAACCTTCCCATTATTTGCTTTACTCCATTACAGAGGCAAGGATGGGAAGTGGACAGAAGTCTGGATTGAGGTTCCAGAGATCTAGATCCTGGCCCCAGCCTCCATACTCGTAGGCTGTGTGGCCTCACAGAGGTCATTTTACTTCCCTTCCTCTAAAACTGGGGATTAAAATACCTAATTCATAAGAGGATCCAAATAAGATATCACACAAATTCAGTTGTGGCTATTAAGTATAGTGAGGTATGGGGATCTGATGCTATGCCTACGAAGTTTTGGGATCCAAAGCAAAGCACATAGGACTTCAGTTTCCTTCAGCTGTAGCTGACATCTACACTTGATAAAACACCTGCACCAGGCAGGCTTGGATGAAATGGATTCGAAGCCATTACGTGCATCATTCAAACCAAGTGCGCTCTGTCTGAAATACCAAACTTGGAGGACTGCGTTAGAAGAGGTGGATATAAATTGAAATGATTGGAATATACGCCTTAGATTTTTATGTTCCCTTTTGTATATGGAGAGACTAAAGGAGAGCTCAGGCAAATTTTTTCTGCATATCCTTTTACATTTCTTTTTGCAACTTAGAATCATAATGTCACTTGCCCACAATCCTCAAGCTGCCCTCTGAGCAATCCTATATCACTACCACCACAAAACGTATGAATATAAGAAGAACAAAGACCAACAGCAATATTTTGGATCAAATGAGCAGCCAGCATTCCATTTCTGGGAAAAGCGCACATTAAAAGCCTCTTGTTTACATTTTAAGGCTAACAGAGGGGCCCTTCATTTCAGAGAATTAAATGAGAAAATTCTCCTGGATTCAAGCATTAGCAAAATGGAATGGTTGTGTAATTGTCTCCAATCATCATCTGGTTCTCTCTTCCTCTCACCTTCCCCATAATAGCTCTAGAAGAGAGGAGGCTGGGGCTCCTCTCATTTACAGCCCTACACATTTAAAATCCAGTGTTGCTCATTACAAAGGGAAAACAGAAGTGCAATATATTTCAAACAAGCTAAGTAATTGGAAGCAAACTTCAAAGAAGAGGGGAATCACTGCCTTTTACCCCCACAAATAAAAGTGGAAATGGGGAGAATTTCTCCTCTGGCCTCTTCTTCTTCTCTAAGAACACTCAGCTAAGAAGGTAGAGAACAGAGATAGTCCACAGGTGCAGGGGCTTTCATCTGCTTAGCTTTTCCATTCCTACAACAGAGCCCACGTGAGCTCTTCCCTGGAAGGCCCAAAGCGAAAGACTGATTTAAGAAATGAATCACATACTTAGGCCCAATATTTTAATGAGAGGATCAAAGAGATCCCATTTGCACTCTAAAGCCATTGAAGAGGAAACTGGGCTACAATGTGATAAAGGAAAGAATAAACAGAATAAATATCAGTAAACAACATGTAATAAGCTCTCTGTACAAAGGAAGGACAATATATAGTCTCTACCCTTGGGGAAGTCCAAGTGTAATAAAAAAAAAGCAGTCAATTGATAAGAACAGTATAAAAAGTAAATACAATGAAACACACTGTATTTCCAGTTATGTTCAGTCCCTGCTGATGAACCTCAAACTGTACACCTATGAAACTGACATTAATACTTTATTTTGGGAATGACATGATGACACAATTATTATTAGTTATATGTATTTCTCTCCATGCTACCTTACTCCAAAAAGAAAAAAGAAAAAGAAAGAAGATGACATGCCAATATAAAAGTTAACATAAGGGCTCCAAGTGTCCATAAAATGTAGCTCTTCACTTGTGTGATAAACTCTCAGGACAATAGAGGAAATCACCCAAGTTCTAGAGTTTGTTGGTCATTAAGGTAGAAGAGAACTAATTCTGTAAGACACAGTTTTTTTGGGTACTAAATTCTTAAAGAATTTTTTCATACTGAGTTAATGTTAATGGCCCACATTAAAGTTTAGTAGTGTTTAGCTGATTTTGACATCAAACAGTGGAATTTTAACTCTGAAAAGAACCCGAGAAAGCTAATGGCTTCAGTTCCTTTGACTGTGTCATGTGCCTAGGCAAAACATAAAAACAAGTGGAAAAAGGCTCAGGACTGTGTGCTTGTCCTTACATGGCACCTTCATTTATTTTTCATGCAAACAAATGTTTATGGCGTGCCTAACAAATGTCAAGCATCATAAGTGACACAGAAGTGTATGGGACCAGGATGTAAGTGGCAAAGATAGAGAGAAGTAACCAAATTCAAGGCATATATAAGAAGATTCAAAGGCCTTCATGATTGATTGGAAGTGAAAAATGAACCACAAGAATATTTGAGGGCAGGTTCCAAATGACTGGAAGAAAAATAATGGAAGAGGAGAAGGTTTTCATGAACAGAATGAATACAGCTTTGAAAATGTTGAGTTGGAGTACCTGTAAGACATTCAAATGGAGACATCAAAGGGACAGCTGACCAAATGTGTCTGAAAATGATCTACTACAAATGTGCAAGCATAAATTCAACTCTATGGAAGACACATTGAACATGGCTGCATCCAAAAAAAGCACTTATAATGGGCTATTACAGCATATTTAACAGAGAGCACCTTACTGAAGTTTATTTGGTAATAGTCATGAAGACCATGATGAAAGGAAAGGAAGAAGAAGGAAAAGGAAGGGAAAGAAGATGCAGAAGACAAGGAAGAGAAGGAGAAGATAGTAAAGATGGAAATACTTTTTACACGTGGGGTCTGAACCAGGATGTCTGAAGGCACATGTTGGAACAAGGGAGCTCAAAGGGACTTGGAAACATGAGGGATTTTCACTTGAAATTTTTTGATCATCATGAGGACAGGTTTAGAAAGACCCCAAAGATGGTTAAGTAGCCCAAACTGCCCAGGGGATGTAACCAATACACTGGTCAACACTGTCACTTCACTAAGTAAGAGCAAGTAGGAGCTGGAGGGCAGAGTTTTCTGGCAACAAGAGTCAACCACTATTTCTAGAGCACCTACAATGTACCCAACTGTTGAAACTGGGAAGAAACATAGTGAAAGTCTGGTCCTTTCCCTCAAGGACTCTCCTGCTAGAGCATCATGCACAGCCTACTAGCCCAGGACAAGCAAGGCAAGTGATTAAGTAGAATATGGAACGGAGGAATGGAAAGAAATATCAGCCATGAAGGAGACTCCCTTCTCATTCCTCTGAGGCACTAAGGGCCAGACCACAAAATGAGTGCTACAGAGCCAATGGTGGAGGATATTAAGAGCAAAGAATCTCTATATCTTTGTTTCTTTATCTGTAAAGTGGAGAAAATGGGAGCTCCTCCCTTCAGAGGTTTAAAGAATAAAATAATATGTGTAAAGCACTTGGAGCAGAACACCTGGACCATGATAAGCACTATAGAAGTACAAACCATTATTGTTTATTTTTGTTTTAATTTCCATATGTAACTTTCTAGGTAGAAAAATATGCTATATCTTGACATGGGTGGTGGTTGCATGGGTGGATACATATGTAAAAAATTCATTGATCTGTACATTCAAGACTTTTGCATAGATAAATTACACCAAAGTTAAAATATGTTATTACAATGGAAGGTAATATTAGTTTCCCTTCAACAGGTATACACAGGGAGGCTTGAGGAAGTCAAGCAATTTTCCTGAGGTAGTACACCCGATCTCAGCCTGCCTTCCCTATGTCAGCTGAGCCTTGGTCCTCCACGGGGCTCAAGACAGCAGTCACCCAAAGATGTTATCCAACACTTGACTTGGATAATTTTCTACATAAAGAGAGAGTAGCTGTTCCCTCCTGTCTTCCATTCTTTCTCCCACCTTCCACCCTCTTCTCATTTCAGCTCAATTCCATTGTCTCAGTTAACTATTAAAACCAAAATCCTTGCCAAGTCACAGCCTGCAGGGAAACACCTAGAGAATGACTGACAGTGATTAAGGACTGAAGGGAACACAACCCAAGCTCGGCAAATTCCTAAGGGGCTGAGGGTGCCCCACTAGGCACTATGCACCCACTTTAAGGATGCACACAGCTCTTGCCAAGACAAAAAGTACCAGCCAGAGAAGAGTGCATGATCCTCATTTACAAGGAGCTGTAGAAATTAATTTTGTATGCCTCTTCCATTAGCAGTGTGTCTGAATTAACTTTAATATGCAAGTTATCATGTTAATCTTTGATACTAAAAAAGAATGTATCGTCATTAACCTTCTTATCCCTGCATTTAGCAATGCAGTCTTTTTATTAGCCATACGCAAGACAAGTAGCATTATTTCTTGGCATCTCCATGCTCTATCTATCTGTATGCAGGTCCACCGGTCACTTTGTAAAATCTCTGCTGATTCAGAAGCCCATTTTTCAAACATTTGACTCTAACTGCCCATAAGTCACTAGAAGTTGACTCCACCTTCCCCCAAATTTTTTTTCCAGAGTTCTCTAAATTAGAATGAATTTTCCACTGAAAGAACATTCCATGAAAAAACAAAAAGACAAAAAAACACTTGACGGTCAGTGCGAGGGGGCCCATAGCAGGAAGAAATGTGAATAAGTTCTGAGTGATATTTATGAAAGGCAAGCTCATGCTAGGCTAGCAGTAATTGGTCTCCAGAGTTCCAGGATATTTGGGTAACTAAGTTACAGGTAAGACAAGAACTTTTGCTTCAAAGAATAGGTAAACACAATAAGCAACATTAGAAGATTAGTCTTTAAGGATAATGGGAAAATCACCCAATAGTATAACCTAGTACATCTTGCTCTTCATGTATTCACTTGATATATGTAAATTATAGAGAAAAGAAAGTTACCTATACCTCCATTTGATGGATAACTTTAATATTCCTACCCCATTCATTCCATACATTCTATTCTTTAAAATGTGATAACAGCAGGAAAGTGTTAGATAAATTGCATTTTGCCACCTTTTTATTCCATTCACACCCTCTCATTGAACAGCAAGATAATGAGAAATCAAGGAACTTCTTAGAAGGGGAAAACAAAACAAGAATGAGGTCTACAATAGAATCTTAAAATAGAACATCAATCCTTGAAAAATAAAACCAGTTTCTGTTCTCAATAAATGCAACAGTATACAGTTTATAATTTATATTACCTACACACTGAAACTAAATTGGCTACCAATCCAGCTTTTTGACTTTTAGGAAAGCTACCGATAATAGGATTCTAGACATATCTGAGTTCATCTCTAGTATATGGGTAGTTCTAGGTTCTCCCTTTAAATCTAGTAATTGGGGACATCATGGTGGCTCAGTCAGTTCAACATCTGCCTTCAGCTTGGGTCACAATCCCAGGGTCCTGGGATGAGTCCCACAGTGGGCCCCTTGCTCAGCAAGTAACCTGCTTCTCTCTCTGCCTGCCACTTCCCCTGCCTGTGCTCACTATTTCTCTTTCTCTCTCTCTGACAAATAAATAAAATCTTTAAAAATAATAAATCTAATAATTGTTTTCTGGATGATACCTTAAAAAAGTCATGACATGAATAAGAAAGCAACTAGGATTCAGTCATATATATCCTCAAAGGGCCAAGAGAATTCTAAAAGGCAGAATTGAGTATTTTCCAAGGTTCAGCCATGTATTTTCCAAGTTAACCATTATTTTTGTCAATGTGAAACCCACCATGTACTGCTCACAATTTACACCCTGCGCTATTACTTACTTAATATTTTTTCGTAAACTAGCTACATTCTAATCTGCTTACATTCTTTTAAAAGAAAAATTTGCTATTTCAATTAGAAAACCAGGATTGCTTATCATAGCTGAAAGGTTGTGTAACAATCAATACTATAAAAAAAAAACAACAAACTTTTATTAAATTCCAAGAGGAACTTAAGCCTGAGGTCTGCTCCCTTGTTATCAAAGGAGATTAGGAGAGAAAGAATAAGACAAAACAGCAAAAGCATACAATCCTTGACACAACCAGAAAGATTGAAAGGGAGTTGGAAGAGAATGAATGATCTTCTGCTTCTGTGGTACAGTAGTTTATTTGTGCATACCTAAAATTACCCTTCATGCCAAGGAAAATACTTTTGCAGCTAGTGGTACATACCCACACTTTGAAAAACACAAGTACCAAGAAAGAAATCAAAACTGGGATTCCTGGCTTCCCATGCTGCAACTAGCTCACATAGGTGTGACCTTGAATAGGTCATACTATAAAATGAAAGCGTTGGATCAGGCAGTCTCTCCAAGGAGTTGCTCAACTCTCTGTGCTGATGTGTTGTGAAATCTTTAACCACATTCTAACATATCTTCTCTCATCAACTAAAGTTTTCAGTTGTTAATTGCATTTACCCTGTTATCTGAAAGTATTACCAAGAAGAAGTAGCAACGATTTGAAAAGATCAGCTACTTTGGGGCAGAAGAGGCTTTTGAAGCGGTTGTGTTGAAAAAAAAAATCGATAAAATCGACTTCAATCCAGGCACAACAGAATCTGACTGTCTAGGATATCTACCTGTGTGCATCCCTTGACCTTGGAAGCCAATGGACAAAGCTCTGTCTTGAAATCGACCTTACAAACCATCACCTAATCATTTGCCTCAGTCAACTGAGAGTTTATGCCAGGTGAGTAATAGAGGGTGTTGATCAAATTATCAGCCTTACCTCCCCCTTCTATGAGAAAAATAGATCGAGGGGGAAAAAAAGATCAGTAGTTAAAAACCAGTAAGTAACTGTAAGCTTGTTCATTTGCATGATCTGGTATAGTTAAGCAAGTTTCTATAACTGTAAAAGAATGACAACGACCTACTTTATATGGTTCCTATAAAAAATTACAAAAAGTAACTATTATCAGAATTACAATAGCATGTATGTTTATTCTCTTTCTCACACAGTTTTTTTTCTGTCTTCATATTCTGAAAAAGTCAATTTAAGCAACAGTTTATTTTTAATGCTCTACATTGGCTTTACCTCTGAACTGATAGTAATGAAAACAAATACAATACTTATAAGTGAAAACTTAATGGAAATAATAATTATACTTATATTAATTTTAAGCTACCACTTATGGGCATTTTTATCATCCAAGGACTGTGCTAAGCATTATTTCATTTAATATTTATATCAGCCCTATTATTATCCCCATTTTATGGATAAAGAAACAGAACCAAGGAAGGGATATGACTTTTCCAAAGTCATAGAAGGATACAACTCAGAGATTATGAAACAAAATGAATAAGGCCCATAGTGTTCTTCCAGAACTCGGTAAGTCTTTGGTAAGGAGACCATACAAGAAACTCTTGGGGCTGAAGTCAAGAAAGCCATGAAAAAGCACTTGGGGAAAAAAAAAGTTGTGAAAAAAAAGTCAGAGATGATCAAAATCTAGAAATATATTGAGAAAGGGTAACTATTTACAGCTCTGAAACTTTTTTATGGTATTCCTTTTGTTTTATTTTCTTAAATAATTTTTTTGATATTGTCAACAAGGAAAATTGAATCATCTAGTTCTCTCCTCTGCAGTCCTGTGGCACTTTGCTTATAGCTCTACTATAGAACATTCATACTGCATTTTAATGAAGAGTGTCTTATTTTGCAAATGAAGGCAAGCTCCTTGAGGACATCACCATGTTTTTGCCAATTTTGTATTTTTCTAAATGGCCTCTCAATGCTTTGTTTATAGCAGACAATCAATAAACATTTATTGAATTGAAAACCTTGTTCTAAATGCCTCTCTTCCTCTGTTCCATATAGAATTTGAGATGCCAGAGAGGCAGTTAAAGATATGGGTCTGCAAAAACAATTTAAGTAACAACTAAAAAAAAAAAAAAAACACCAACACCCCCCCCCCCCCAGAAAAAAAAGATATGGGTCTTGAGGTGAAAGCAAAGACTTGACTACAGATCAGGTCTGGGGGTCGTGGACATCACAGTGACACTAAGTCGCAGGGGTGGATACTCTCCCCCAGGCAAGAGCAGGCAGGACAGGACTGGATACAGCTGAGAACTGGGACCCTGAGTTGTGGAATGAACTGGATTTGCTCTAAGGCAGTACCCCTCCTCTCTCTGTACTCCCCATTTCTAACCCTTGGGCATAGAAAGAAGTAGCTGGAGATCTGCCACTGTGCCACAGAACATTCTGAGGATGTCCCCTTTCTCTGGAGCCAACCAGGGGAGAGAAACTAGGGAAGGCTACCCAGTTTTCTCCCCTACATTGGCAAGAGAGGGAGAAAGGGAGGGTGAGGGAGGAAAAAGCTGCAAAAGGCTTGGCCACGTGGAAAGAATCAGGCATCAGAGCCGCAAGACAGCCATCTCTCCTGCTCTCTTCCAGAAATCCCAAGGTCTGTCTCTTGATGTGTGTGGCTGAAATCACGTGATGAACTAGAATGAGGGAGCAACATATCTTATGCTCAGAGAATTATTTTCTTCTTTTCCTGCTGAACCCACAGTATAAGCCATTCTGCTATTTTCAAACCGGTCCCAACATCCGTCAAGATTTGCAACTCATCATAGGTGCCTGAAACACCACAAATTTTCCTGAGAGGTGACTGGGGCCTCTAGATTTCTTGGCACAGGTGCTGAGCAGACAGCTGAGTGCTGTACTGGACCTCTTGCTACCTGGGCTGTAACTGATTTAAAAACCTGCAGCTGCAACTAGAAGGGAGCCCAGAATCCCTAGAAACCAAACCAAACCAAGCATCTCACTGCACATATAGGTTCTGGCAAAACAGAGAGGCAAGGCTGATGAAAACCAAATTTTTTAAGACCCATGTAAATATGTGCATAAAGAGAAAAACCCCACCTGCAAAAGGGGTCCTGTTGTCCTAAGTGCTACTCCTCTCCAAGGACCCAAAAGACAGGTGGAGCTCCAGGTGCCCAAGTCAGCAAACACAGAGCCAGCCCTGAACAAACCTCCGAATGACACATTATGGATGCAGCTGTGGCCTATGAACAATAAATCCACTGCTCAGGATACCTCTGACCACAGTGAGTCCTTCAGTGTCTTTCATGTCCGGCTGACACTGGTGCCCTCAAAAACCCTAAGACAACAAATGTTTTTTCAAGCAGTTTTCATTGTACCTGAAGTTGCTGCTCTTTTTCTATGCTGGATGCTGTTCTGGCAATACAGACTTACTGATACGGATGGACACGATCTTAGAGATCCAACTCTCTGATGATACACGTGAAGAATGGAGCCCAGAGAGGTTAAGTGGTTTGTCCAGGTCACACAGCTTGTTAGTAGCTTTACAGGACTAGAGTTCAAATCTTCCAACTCAGTACAGTGTTTCTCCAAACAGAGAATGTTATCTTCCTTCAATTAAGATAATTGTTCCTTCATCCTATAAACATGCACCGAGGATCTAGTTCCAGTTATTTAGAATACAGAGAAAACCCTCTTTACCTGAATGCAAGAAGGTACAAATGCAGGGGATCCCTCAGAAAAGCATCGAAAGAATCAGAGCCCCCTTGGATCCATAATATGTGGATTCTCATTGCATTTGTTTGACTTTTGCTAAACCAAGTGCAAACTAGGAGGGATGCCCTCTGTGGCCAGAAGCTCTGGCACAAGGGGCACAGAGCTACTGTACCGGATGCCAGCTTCTTCTCACTCAGCTTCACGGGTGGGGGACTTGACCGCTTCCCCACTGTCTTAAGGACCTTGCAAAGAGTTCACCGGGAGAGGTGTGTTAGAAGGACCCAACACACATTTTTTAAAAAACAAAAAGCACACTTTCATTATGGAAGAGAGGGGATGCTTAAAATTGACAGGCAAATCAGAGCTGAGCTGCCTCTGTCCTTCCTGGGTAAGGGAGCCAGTTTTAGCCAGAGAAGAGTGGAAACACGGAGGATAAAATAGGCTTAAGATGGGTTGAAAGAGCCAAATGCTACTGAACACAATAATGACAGGATTGGCTAATCCAAAATGGAGGACAAAGCCAAATTAGTAAAGGAAATATGCTTCCTCCAAATGAAATTAGACTGTGTTACGTCTGAAAAATAAATAATAACAATGCTCACATTGGCAAGGTATGCCTACTTCCTAGATGACCCAGGGGGAAAAAAACTGGTTGTAGCTCCCTCTGGCAGGGAATATGACATGGGATGAATTTCTACAGCCCATCCTCACCTTACATCCTAGAACTGGAAAGCCTGGGCAGAGGGGAGCCTCACTCAGAATCAGTTAATGGCTGATGCAGGCTTAAGAAGAGGCCAAGGAGCAAGCAGCAAGATTGTGCTCCAGGACAGGGGGGAAGACAGTAGATTTAAGGAAGGGGCTGTGCAGGAAAGATGTGGGGGCAGTGTGGGAGGCCAGGCAATGACCAAGAGAGAGACACAGACAGGGAGTCAGACCTGTAGAGCTGGGGCTGCTGGGCTGCAGGGTGGGCACAGTTAAGCCTGAACCACCACCTAATTACCTTGTGAGCTCCTCCTGAGGCAGCCCTGGCAGACCATCACCACAGCTGGCTCACAGTGGTTTGTGGCACGGATCCCTGAGAGTCAGCAACAGCAAACGCATAATTCCCTCGCCACCTCCCAAGGCACGGACATGTGCCCTTGAATCAGAAAGAGAGAGGACCCCACTTCTTGCTTGTGAGTCACGCTTCTAATAACAATTTGTGTGTGGGCAACTAACTGTCCACCTTGGAGACACGTAATCTTTGAGGGCTTTCCCCCTTCCTCTGCAGAATGGGTGGCAGGAGGGGCAGCTCAATTGTGTTTCTGTGTGAATGGTCACTGGATTTTTAACATTTTTAATATAGACATTTTTTAGAGCAGTTTTAAGTTCACAGCAAAACTGAACAGAAAGTATGGAGTTCTCATGGACCCCCTAACCTCCCAAGCACAACCTCCCCCATTATCAACATTCCTTATCAAAACCAGATCAATTTTTCGGAGAATTCTTTAGACTTAGACTTCTTTGTTTAAACCAAATTGTCTTGGATGTATAGACAGAGGGGGAGAAAGGAGGGAGAGGAGGGAGAGAAGAAGGGAGGGAGAGGGAGAGGTGCTACTCTGGTAGAAGCAAGGGAAGCAGGCCATCTTGCTATCCATGCAAGGATGAACCTTCTTCTTCCCATCTTCTCTGAATTGCTGAATTTGACCACCTCTGGACAGCTGGTTGCTAATGCCTCTTCCAAATATCTATTTGATCTAGATCTAACAAGTGGGCTCAATTCTTAAATATCCACATGCATATACACTCCTTTAGGTAACTCTCGAAATGACCCACCAGTCAAAGAGAACAAGTGTTTATTAATTTCATTTATGTTAAATAGAGATGAAGAATTAGGAGCTGCTGTAAAGTCTGACAGAAGTCTCCTTCTGAACTTTTGTTTCTACTGTTTTTGGAGGGATTGAGTTAAAGAGGGCATCACCATCTCAGGCATTCAAAAACCTTGAGTGCAGCCAACAAATCTCTATGCTGGGGACATGCCTACAGTTAAGGGAAGTATGGAAATTAGGAGTAGGGGGTTGAATCCCAGCTTCCTGGGTGTGTGGAAAAGGAAGAGAACAATAGCCTCTTTGAGTAGGGCTGACATGAGGCTCTGTGAAGAGAATGATGTATAGCTCTCAGCACCGGTGGGTCCATAAGCATTGGAGTGAGACACCTGACATAACCCCTAATCCACGCTTGTCATTCGAGAGACAAGGAATATAAAACTTAAGAGAGTCATTCACATCTAAGCTGGGATTAATAGAAAACTGCAAAGCTGAGAACCCAGGTCTCCTGAGTTCTGGTTTCACATTCTGTTCGCCTATCAGATGATTACAGTATCAGTAAAACTAATAATAGTTACCAATAAGGATGGTGATGCTCTGTTTTTGAGCCCTTCCCAAGTATCAGACCCCTCTAGGCCTCTCACAGGCATGACCACCTATGGTGTTCACAATAAACCCATGAGCTAAGCAGCCTATGGTGCTCCCATTTGGCAGATGAGGAGTCAGATGCTCCTAGAGGCGAAGTGTCCTGGTGAAGGCAGCAAAGTCTGGACTAGATCCAAGCCCTTGTTCTGAATGATGGTCCTGTGCTGTCCTTACTTCAAAAAATGGGATGTCTCTCCTCAAGTAATTTTATCCTCGTTAGCTGAAGCCATAATTAGAGCCTTATTTGCCTTTGAATAATTGGCTTCACCCTTTGCTCTGGTGTCGGGTTCCACTTGGGCAGTCACTCCAGCCTGGAGGGTATCACACAGCAAATCCATTTTGGCTGACTGGGGTTAATGAGGTCTCTCAATGTGGTTGCATTTAAGTGCCTGGTACTACAAAGGGAATCCACGCACCCCCTACCATCCAGGATGACAGCAGAGCTGTAATAACATGCCCTTCCCAAACTGGATCCTACCACTCCAGCTCTTCACTGAGGACAATGTGGTCTGCTCTCATGCTGAGGCCATCACATAAGGATGCAATGAAATCCTGAGTATGACTGTGTGTGTGTGTGTGTGTGTGTGTGTGTGTGTGTGTGTGTGTGTGTGTAGGGGAAGAAGAAGGGAGAATCAAGATCCTCAAGAAGCACTGGGAAAGCTGAGATTCCTGTCTAACAGTGAAGAAATAATGAGCACAGAAGACAAAAGATTTGTCTACCAAGGCTATGAATTGCAGCAAGTTTTTCTAACATTAAATTAAATGAACCCAAATGTCCCTAAATAGGAAAACAGTGAAATCAGTTATAGTCCATCTATGCAACAGAGTCCTATGAGGTCCTTAAAAATGACATGGGAAAATATTCTCAGTGAAAGAAGCAGATGATAAACCTGGTGAAGAATTATCCCAGTTACATAAAATATATGATACAAAAGGCAGGAAGAATAAGCAATGGTTACCTCTAAATTATGAGCTCATAGATGCTTTTATATACTTCAAATATTCTATAAGACAACATTTTTCTAATCCCAGACCAGCATTCCCAGGAATATGCCTGAGGAAGCTTATGATGTGGTCAGAGACCTCAGTAGCACGGGAGTGTGTCAGGCAAGGATGGACCCTGAGTTCTGAAGCTTGAAAGTCAGGGGTCTTCAGTGAGGCAGGGTTCCACCTCGGATACTATAGGGTTGCCCCACAGTCTGCTCTCCAGAGGGCCTGTACCACACTCACCTACCTCCCCTATAAACCCGTCTCCAACATCCAAAAGCACTGTTAGTAGTCATATGCAGGGTTGTTTATAGATAACCCTATAAATTTGTAATAAACTTATTCAAACCCTATAAGTTATTTTAAATCCATAAATCATAAATTTACACCAGAGGCTTGTTGTCCGACGTCCATAAGCAGGTTTTGTTTGGCCTGCATATTGCTTAAAAAATATATCAGCAGTCTTCACATAAAAACACATTTGTGCAACTTCTCTTCAAAGAGGGTAAGATCGAGTAGCATTGAGTACATGTATCGACATGGCGACAAACAGTTGGCGCTGATTCATCGCTGTCCTCTATACCCGTGGCACGGACTCCCCCCTCCAGGTCCTCACCATTCCCTATAGCCTCCCCACCATGAGCTGTTTCAATTGATCATTCTCACTCTGCTTTCTTAGTGATAGAGAAATATTTCTTTGTATTCTTGCCTCTGTCTATGGTGGGGAGGAGACTGTCCCAATGGCACTGTGTTTTAGGAAAAAATAAAGGGCATCACATTTCTTTATGAAGTAAAGAAAGTTCTCACATGTTTTATAGGTAAGAAGAAAATCTGTTATAAAAAACATAACATGGGATGCCTGGGTGGCTCAGTCAGTTAAGCATCTGTCTTTTGGGCTCAGATCATAATCCCAGGGTCCTGGGATCCCAGCTCCATGGGGAGCCTGCTTCTCCCTCTCCCACCACCTCTCCTCCTGCTTGTGTTCTCGCTATCTCTGTCACTATCTGTCTGTCTCTCTCGCTCTCAAATAAATAAAATATTAAAAAAAAATTTTTTTTTAATATTTTATTTATTTGACAGACAGAAACACAGCCAGAGAGGGAACACAAGCAGGGGGAGTGAGAGGAGGAGAAGCAGCCCTCCCGCCGAGCAGGGAGCCCGATGTGGGACTCGATCCCCGGTCTCTGGGATCATGACCTGAGCTGAAGGCAGTTGCTTAACCAACTGAGCCACCCAGGCGCCCCTATTTTTAAAAAATTTTAAAAATATAACTGAAAATTATATTATTGTTAAAGTGTATATTGATCAAGTTATTTTATTAAAAGGCATAATAACTATTACTCTACATCCTCATTTCTTTTTTTAAAAGATTCATTTATTTATTTGACAGAGAGAGAGAGCACTCACAAGTGGGGGGGGAAGGGCAGAGGGAGAGGAAAAGAACCTCAAGCAGACTCCCAGCTGAGCGCAAGGCTCCATGCAGGGCTCCATCCCAAGACCTGTGAGATCATGATGTGAGCTAAAATCAAGAGTCGGATGCTCAGATGCCTGAGCCACCCAGGTGCACCTACGTCTTCATTTCTATTACCTTCATGTGTAGGCTCAAGTTTGAGGACCTCTGGGGTAAATCTTTTCTCTTCCAATGGTAAGTTCCTTAGGGAACTTACGAAATACCGCATTGCCCAAAAATTCAGAGAGTACACTGAGTGTACTTGGGAATTCAGGCAGACCCCAACTGGGATCCTTGTCCTGACATGCTATTGGCCTGTGACTGTTGACAATTTTCTCAGCCTCTCTAAATTTTAGTTTCCTCACCTGTAAAATGGGGATATTAATATCTATATTTTACAGGGAGGTCATGTTAATGAGCTAATGGGTGAAAAATCTTAGCATGGTGCCTGGCACAAAATAATCGTTAAATAGTGGCCATAAAATTATTTATGACTCTCTTTCTTGTACATTCCCCATAGCATGCTAGCTACAATTTTAGATTTTCAATAAATATCTCTTGAATTGAAATGAATCTGCAGCTGGTTTTCAACTCAGCTGTATTGTGGTCTTAAGGAAACTTCCTTCTATTCTAGGAAAATGTTGTGGGGGAAAAAATCAGCAAAATCGAACAGGTCCTCATCAATGCCTCAGCATGTCCTAAAACCCTGCCTTGCCATAATTTAAACAACCCATGACTATAATCCCACAATGAAAACAAACAAAACAATTTTGGAGTCAATATATAAATGTATAAAGATTTACAGAAACTCTCTCATTGTGATGTTTTCTCTCTTGTAAAGAATCACTCCAGAACTGGGGAAAAAAACCCATGGGTCATGGATCGAAATACACAGAAACAGCCTAATCTTGCAGTTCTCTAATATTAATGAGGTACTTTTTTTTTTAATTGCAAAAGAGTTGATTTGGATTGTCATTAAAGAGGTAATTTGGGATTCCCCCCAATTAAATCATACTTCATAATGTCATTAAAAGTTACTATTCTAGGTATTTGAGGAGGTTCAAGAGGAATTCTTTTCTTTGATTGTATGCCAATTTCTTTTCACTTCAGCCAAAAAAAAAAAGGACACTACCAAATCTCTCTTGGGTTTGTTCTGCAACTTATTAAATCACTGTCTTCTCTGATTCTAGATCTGAAAGTTTCTTCCTGAGGAAAGAGATGTGAGGGACAGCCTCCTCTCAGATTTCCAAGTGTAGAAGGGACATTTTGGAACTGGATGTGGCTTTGTAACACTGTAGGTGGGAGGGGCAAACACCTATTTGAAGATCTCTGATGTCTCCAAGTGCTCTGATGAGAAAAAAAAAAAAAAAAAAAAAGTAGGCACTCAAAACTCAACAGCTCTTTCCTAAAGAAAAAAAATTGGGTCTGGTACATAAATCCTTTTGCCTTTACCAGGGTTCTGAGCCTGGCTACATGACCTAGAGGGCACCATGTAGTTTCCCTTCATCTGTCTGGCCTTCTATAAAATAGGCCTCATTCCTTGCCCCTAGCTCAGGCAGGATATTTTAAAGTGTTGGGGGCAATATATGGGAAAAGGGGTTTTTAGTCACCAAATGATGTTTGAAAGACTTAGCAATATTATTGTTGGGAATCAGAGAATGATTTTTTAAATCATAGGTTTGCATTCAATGTCCTGATTGTATAGTTCCTCTACAGAGGTTAAGTGGCTTGCCCGAGGCCACACAACTCTGCAATGAATGAGATAATGGTCATCAGTGTGTAACAAAGAGCCTGGTGTGTGAGGAGCACTCAATAAACATCAGCTGCAGTTGCTACTGTTCATATTACTGTTGTTGCTATTATTAAAGCGTAAAGGTCTCTTTACACTTAGTTCAGTGTTTTGTTTTGTTTTTTAAATTAGATAAAGAAACCACTTTATGGACCCAAGCAATTTTTTTGTTTAAACAAATGATCATTTGAAGAAACCATCTCATTTCTTTTCTGACTGAGAAGATCCAAGCCTGGAGAAGCGCTATGTCTTGCCACATACCACGGGAAACGAACATAACACAGCAGCCTAACTCGGGGCTTGCCTATGAAAAAAACAGGCCGGACCCTCCTGACACTTCCACTCGCTCGCAACTAGTAAATAACACAGAGGAATTGTACATTGTGGACGAGCAATTGAAGACAGGCTCCAGCATCTCCCTGTCCTCAAGTCCCCAGGGAATGGTAAAGCCCTCAAAATACAAAATTACACTGAGATGGGGAAAATAAGCTGTCCCACACTTGAAACTGAGAACAACGTATGGCTAAATGGCAAAAAAGATAAAAACAGACTCCTACCTCATACCGTAACACAGAATTTCTATAGATTGATTATAAACTTGTGTATCAAAAATAAAATTATACAATTCTTAGCAAAAATTGAAATGAAAATCTTTTAGGCTTTAGGATTGGGAAAGATTTCTTAAACAAGACATAAGATTTGACCATTATAATGATCAATAAATTGATATTAAAAGTAAGAACTTCTGTTAAGAAATTATATCTTAAATAAATGAAGATAATTTATGAGTGCATAAATGAGAGAAGATATCCATAACACATAAGGTCAGCAATGGAGGAGTATAAAGAATGCCTAAAATATTCTGCCAAATCTATAAGAGAAATATAACCAACCCAACAGAAAAATGAACAAAAGACATGGATAGACATATCACAGGCATGAAACACAAATGACAAAGAAACATAAGAAAAGATTTTCATCATCATCGGTGATCAAGAAAATACATCCTAAGATAGGGAAGACTTATCTTACACCTCTGACTTTGGTAAAACTAAAGTGGGATAATATTCAGTGTTGAAAGAATGTGGATCCACAGGATCCCTCATGCATTACTGATGGGAATGTAAACTGGTGCAACCATCTTTGGAAAATAGTTTAGCACATCTCCTGAGGTTAAACATTCAGGTCCTTATGACCAAGCAAATCTTCTAGTAGTTGTATACACAAAAAAGACTCTTGGACATTTGCAACAAGAATCATGTACAGGAATGTTTTTAGCAGCAATGCTTACAATAGAGAAACACTGAAATAGCCCAGTGTTTAAAACTACATGGTTTAGTCTCATAATGGAAACATACACAGTCATCAAAACAAGGAACTCGAGCAACCTGTAATATGGATATATCTTAGTATGATATTAAGTGAAAATAAAGTAAGTTTCCCCCCACTCCCACCAAGTTACTCACAGTTCAATACTGGTTTTATAAAGATAAAATAACCAGAGCACTAGGAATATACAGAGATGCAATAAAACTGCATGAAAATGAAAGCAGAGGAATGATTAAGGAAGATATAAGAATGTGGTCACCTTAGGTAGAGAAGACAGACCCACATGGTCATGTTTTGTATTGGGTAGTGAGTGCCTGAATGTTTAACTTATTGTTAATGATAAATAACTGAATATGTAAATAAAGAAAAGCAGGTACTTGTGTGGACCGGTGATGAGGTGTATTATGAATCAAGCACTGTGATGCTTCCAGTTCTTGAAGCCACAGTACAAAGTCCTTTCTCTCCTTTCCCCCTTTGTAAGCAAGTGTGGCCATTTAATTGTATTATTGCCAAAGTCCAAAGACCAGTTTCTGAAAGCTGGCATCAGTGAACTTCTAAGCAGAGTAGGCACATAAACAAATCATAGCCTTTATTTGTAAAGACTCCATTCCATCAGCACAGACAGTCCCATAAAAAATGAGAGTGCAGATGTCAAGTATCATGACACAAGTCTGCACTACACACGGGGGCCGGAGGAGCCATTCCTTGCTGCCCACACTGCTCTCCTTCCCGCCCCCGCTCAAGCTTCTGACATTGTGCTTCCAACTCCAGAGGCATCAGCCAGAGGGCCATCTTTATCAGGATCCCCTTGGAGGGATGATACCATGCATCATCCATCCTCCCCACCAAAATCTTCAGGGTCAGAATCTTTGGCAAGGGTTCCGAAATCTGCAATTTTAATAAACTCCCCAGGTACACCTAAGGTTTGAGAGATCTCCCTCATTTGGGGTCTGTGCCTTGTTTTATCCCCTTTCTGAACTGAGAATAATAGTCTGATCATACTGAACTCTCTACTGTCCCGCCTTCCCCTACTGGTCAGGTACCCTGGCAGCCATCCCATTTTTGTAGCCTCTGGGGGAGAGGTGGGGAAGTCTTCCTCAGTAAGGAAGATGTGACAGTGGCCCCGCTGCCTGAGATCGAGACATAAAGCCACATACATGTGTGTCCCAACATCCCCTGAGCCATAGTCTCAAAGAGAATCATTTGGATAAGTTGTAGGGAAAGTCAAAAACCAATTCTTTCTTCCTTTCCTAATTTGATCCCTGGAACACTGTGCCAGAGGCAACACTGGAAAGAGAAAGGGACTATTTTGAATCTGAAAGACTGGCTACATTTGAAGCCACAGGTCACCATTAAATGAAAATTTTAAGCTGCCAACAGTACAAAGTAAAGGAAAGACTCAAAAAGATTAGACTATAAACCAAAAAAGAAACAAAAACTAGAGGCTTTCTCATCTTTGCACGCTGAACTTGGTGCAGAAATTTGCACACTTGTAACAGTTGTGCCCTCACTATTTCCCAGGCCCCACCTATGGCAGGAAATCAGTACATCCTGAACGAGACGCGTCTGAAATGCCTACTTATTGCGGACATCAGGTCTGGGTCTTTCAGGGATGAGTAGGACCTATTGGTAGTGGCTGGGGTGGGAGAAGGCATGGGGAGGGAAAATGCCTTGTAGGCAATATTTGCAAAGAGAAGACTTGTGGAAGGCTGTGTACAATGTCAGGAGAGATGAGAAGTCCACTGCAGAACTAGAGCGCGTCCTGGGAGGAAGAGGACTTTTTCCCTTCCTGCCTTTTCTTTCTGAACAGTCTCAGGGCGCAGCCTGATGTGGACACCCCAAGCCCCAGGCAGCCTGGTAACACCACTGATTGCTCTGAAAAGCTGTGGCAACATAGCTACTGTGGACATCAAGTGTCCCGTTTCCCGCGGAGGTAAAGGTCCCTAGGCACAGCTGCCAGAGGGTTTCCCAGCGTTTGAAACAGGGACAAGGAGTGGAAGATGGAAGAAAAAAATTCCTTCGGGAGGTACTTCTTCCTAATATAAAGAAGGAAGCGCTTTCAACCAGAAAACAGGCACTATGGTCCCCTTTTTATTCGTTCTGAGAATAAAGCTTGGTATAGGAGAAGGAAGATAAGTTTTATTGTTCAAATGACTTGTGTTCTGAATCCAGCTCTAACACTTACTACCTGTGAATGGCAGAGTGAGCACACATCAAATATTCCATGTGCATCCCTTCACTTCCAGATTCCCTGGAGGCTGGGTTTGGAAATTGTATTGGGTTCTGGCCCAGGGACTGTGGATGGACATGGTGGGTGTCACTTTCAAGTTGTGGTGGTTAATAAGAGAGGCTATCCATCCTCCCTCTCTTTCCTTCAGTAGGGAGGCAATGGTACCAGCTGGAATAGCTTCAGAAGGGACAAAAGGCCCAGAACCCTCATCAGACTTTGTAAAAGAGAGAAATAAACCTCTACGTTGCTAGACCACTGATATTTGGGGATGTATGTCCTACCCTAGCATGACATAGCTTAATGCATGAATACCCTATTACACTATGTAATATTTGGTCTCTTTGAGATGAAAGTTACTTGACTTTCTAGGCTTTGGTTTCTCCATCTATAACATGGGAATAATAATACCTCTGATATTGGGTTGTTGTGAGAATTTAATACATGTTTGCGTTCTATATAACACCTAATGCATAGTTGGCATTTAATACATATAAGTCTCTCTCTCTCTCAGATGCTATTGAAGGCATTATTATCCTTTTGGCTGCTATTGTTATACACCACACACAACAGGTGTTTTTACCTAAGTAGCAAGTATGTCAAGTACTCTTCTGATTGTTTTATATACATTATCCCACTTTTGTAGACAAAGGAACCAAGGTTCTGAGAGGTTTCTTGTTCAAAGGAACACAGCTAGTAAGTGACCAGGGCAGGATCAGAAACAAGAATTACCTGAATCAAAAGTCCATATTCTCATGGCAACATTCCTATTCATGTTCTTCAGATGTGGAATCCATGAAGCTCAGCCATGTTACATAAGTTCACCAAGCAAAGTAATAACTGCAGAGAGAGGACTTTCCTCTATTCCAGGCTAGTGCTTCAGTGATGTGCCGATTAGCAAAGAGAAACCCCCTATGGCACTGGGCACAGCCATCTGTGCCCCTGTTCCCCATGGTGAACTGAGGTCCCCACAGCTCCATATACTGTGGGAAACAGATAAGAGGAAGGGGAAAGAAGGAAATTACATCCTGATAAAAGAAAAGCTGGATGTTTTGTACTCACAGAAGAGCTTCTCAATAAAGTTTCCAAAGAAAAACTCACTAGCTGAAAATAAACACTGGAAAAACTTCCAAATCTCTGTCAGGACTCTGTCTCTGTCTCTCTCTGTCTCTGTCTCTCTGGGTTCCTTTCTGCGTCTTTCTTTCCTTCTGTCTCTCTTTCTGTCTCTGTCTTGCTCTGTTTTTCTCCCTGTGTTTCGGTCTCCATCTCTCCCTCTCCTGTTTGTTTGGAAGTTGAGAAAAGCGAGTAATGCGGATCCTAAAGCAGTTTACACTGAACCAGATGGTTCATCTGAATAGCATCAGACTAAAAGGACACATTACTTAGAGATTAGGTTCTCATAGGGACAAATGTGTTCCAAAGGCGCATAAGGTTTGCTTTTCTCGCAGACTCCCCTCAGAGCTTTCTCAGGGCATATCTATTCCTTTTTCCCATCACTACTGGCAGGCAAGTCTGAGCTTGAGTTGAAGAAGACAGCAAATTAGTCTCCACAGATTTCTTAGCTCTCCTCTCCCTGAACCCTGAAGTCATTCACACTAGGTGAGCCACTCCCTGCGTGACCTTGGCTGCTTGAGACTCTTAACCCTCTCACACCCCAGGCTTAAAAGCTATATTACGCCACTGAGTCCACACAACAACCCAATGAGACCTGTTCTGTGATTATGTTCACTTTACAGATGAGGAAATTCAGATTTATAAGGATTAAGTAATTTACTCAAGATCACAGGTCTAGTAAGAGTTGAGACTAATGGCCTCCATGAAAGAAAGAAAGGGGAAAAGTGTGTGTGTCTGTGTGTTAAAAGAGCCCCATGGAACAAACCATCATATAGGACAACTGGCACGTATTCCAAAGTACTTAACTATGCTGAGGCCTACAGCAAGATAAACAATAAAACAAGAAAGCACAAATATCTCACTCTGACCTATACTTTTTTGTAGGCATACATAGCATGGGCCCTTTGTAAAACTATGGGAAATGAAATTAAGATTGGACAAAACCATTCAAAACCAGAGTGGGAAGCACATACAGGCCAAGGCCCTTTTATTGATTAAGTCCCGTGTTTCTCAGAGGTTGAGGATATGCATGTTGCTTCCTGGAAAGCAAGGAAGCTTGGCTTAGGGCTACATGCAACTATCAAACGTGAAGGGACCCCCTTATTGCAAAGAATTGGAAGGTCAGAACAGAAGCTAGGAAAATGAAGGAAGCAGAAGAAAAGTAGCCACAACACCAATAACAACAGTTACCACTTAGTATAGGACATTATGCTATGATAAGTACTTTAAATGCATTATTCACCCCATTAGCCCACACAACAGCCTTCTTAGATAGACATTATTATTTTTTCATTTTACAGATGAGCTTACTGAGGATCAGAGAGGTTGAGTAACTTACCCATAGTCACACAGCTGATAAGAAGATGAACTAGGAATTCAACCCAGGCCTACTAAGATACAAGAACAGGGCAATTAACCAGTAAACCTCTCTTCCGCTTGGCCATAGGATCTTCCTGAAGAGAGGCCAATAGGATATTCAGCCAACATTTCAGAAAGTGCTTAAAAAGCCTTTTGGCCCCTCTGCTTGATGTCAATACAAAATGTTTAAGGCTGTGAGTACAAGCTACTGTCACTGACAATACTCTAGGCGATTTGCACATCTGGCAGTTAAATGAATGCAGGCTCAAAGCAAATCCCATCCCTGAGGCACAGGACACTTCACAGGGAGAACAACAGGAGGGATTTCATTACAGCTCAAACTGGGCCAAGGAATTAAACTCACTTGATACAAGGGTATAAAGGAGACAGTCACCCAGGAACCGATGACACCCAGTAAGTACATATGAATTCCGACTGTATTCATATGGAACCTGAACACTTAAGAAGGGGGATGAGCTGAAGTTTCCCTTCGGGGTTGTTTTGGGAAGAAGGTTCACTTAACAAATCAGGCATGGGAGAGGAGTTACTTTTAAACTATACGTACTGCTTTCATATGTGAACCAAGGATGGATAGACTAATTATATACTGCTTTCCTCTTAAAGTGGTCCCCAAAGAGCTCTCTTTCATCTATTTCTAGTCTCTGTAAGTGTTTAAAGGTAAGACTATTGCATTTCATTTCTGGGGCTGGCCTTGTGTCCGTTAATATTAATCAGAGGGTTTTTACTGAATCTAAAACTCAGAGACACAGCAGGACTGGTGAGCAGCAGCTGGCCAGCCTGCGCTGGGATTATGCTCCCTTTCAGGGGCCACCACCAGCCCCGGAGACGTGACTCCAGTAAAGGAATTACTCTGACTTCCAGCAGCCTGGAATTGACACCACATGCCCCTTCCAGGATGGTGCGAGCACTCCATCTGGCCGTGATGCTAAGCCGGGCGCCCTACAAATGACAGCTGCTCGGAACAGCGAAGGTGAGCCAAGCGGCCCCACCCTCTGCTGCCCGCGTGGCACAGCGCCATATGAAGCTAAAGTCACCCTTGCCACATCCCTGGGGTGAAACTCGATTCATCTCTACAGTGACACCACCTGAAATCCGGGAAGAAACTGCCGGGGCAGGAAGGGGCAGGCATATTTCAAAGCTTTCAGAGTGAGGGCAATTCATTCTGATAGGGAAGTCAGAATATGAAAGCCACAGAACGCTCACTTTTTAAGACCCAGTATACAAGAAATGCAAAAAGACTTACCAGGATTAGTTTCTGATCACCTTGCAACAAACCACCTCGCACAAACAAACCATATATTTATTGCATTAATCTGTTGTGACACATCCGTCTGAATGGTCAGGAAACCACAGACATGAGTATAAAATCACCAGAACACTTTCCTTCTTGTGTCCTTCTCTTATCCTTCACTCCAGGGACAGGAATTCAGAGAGCAATTTTGGATGCATCATGTTAATCAGGCATCAGTAAAAGAATATTTACAGTGAAGTAAATTTCTGTGACTTCCAGGCAATTTACATAAATATTCAAGCCTAGCTCTCGGAATAAATCTCAGTTGGGTGATGACGGATCCCCTGCTTTCTAAGACCTCTTGTTTCCTCCAACAGTTTGCTTCTCATTTTATCACTGACACCAGTGTGGACACAGAGGAATTAAAAATTGGGAAGTGTTGGCCTTGGTACAAAGAAAACAGTGTTAACCCTCAAAAGTCATTTTTTTTTCACCCTCACAGGTAGGAGTGATGCTAGAAACGTCAAGTGTTGGTTGGGATGAGGTAGATGATGGATACTGACTTTAAATCCTGCCTGGCCATATCCAGAGATGTGGCCACCCAGCTCACCAACCTCAAAAACAGGGCACCCCAAGGTTCTTAGCAGGAGGGCCCTGGTCAGGGGACTGGTGGTTATCAGAGATCAGTTTAAGGTGAGCAAAGCTCTGACCATAACTCCTGTCCAGAGTCACTGTCATTCCCTGCTCTCCAGGAAATACCATTATGTGAAGAGACACAAAGTATAAAACAGTGAGATATTTGCTACTATTTAAGCAATAATAATAATAAAAGACCAGGAGAGAAAATAGAGCCTATATGTGTCTGATTGCTGATGGAGTCTCCTTGGAAGCAAACACAAGAAATTGGAAGCACCCATTGCCTCTAGAGAAGGGATCTCAGTGACTGTGCATGGGGTCTGAATGGACTCTTTTCACCTGGTGCCTTCTCATACCTTTGCCTTTGGATCCACGTAGATGCATTACCTATTCAAAAGTAATTTGCATTTTTCACAATGAAAACAAAACAAACCCCTCTAATTCCTACTCAGTCAGAATCTCTGGGAATCTGCATTCGCTCTTTAGTTTATTCTCTCACTTTGGAAACTGAGAACTCTGTGACATGTTCTTTCTACCAAAAGAAACGTCACCTACTCCGACTCAAGTTGAACACATGTATATATATGTATAAACCATGTAGGGGAAAAACCTCCTGGTAGAATGACCTAAAGTGTAGGACTCCAAATTTACCACCTCGTTAAACTCTCTCAGGAGGAGCAAACGATGTGACCAAAGCTTGTTAAAATCAATTTAGATTCTGATACCTCAAGTTGCCAGCTATTTTCTACTTTTTGCATTAATTCTGACCAGGGGAGTTGTTGGAGAAGAAACATTTGAGCCACCCAGGTGTTGCGTTGAAGAGCGTTGTGCAGTTTCCGGCAACACCCATCCCTCCAGGAAGCTTCGCACTCACCTTGCTTCTTAAAGAGGTTGCTCTGGACTATCTCATTCATGGATTGGACTTTCTGCTTCTGGAGTTTCACGGGGGGGATGCAGGTGTAGAACTCATATAGGAGTTGGCTGAGGACAGGAAAAACAGGAGTGTGGAGGGTCAGTCAGATCAGTGTTTCCCACACCCTGGCACTTACAATCCATGCCCAGACTACCAGCCCTGTGGAGGCTGAAACGGCATACATCTTGCTCCCTTGCCTCCGCCCGACAATTCCTGGCAAAGCATCAGATGCATAGCAAGCCTGTGTGTGGTTGGTGTTAGTGTTGACTACTAATAGCATCTAAAGAGATGTGAAAACCTGAAAACAAAACCAATAACCCTTCACCTTTACATGTATCAGACACACGCTCGGCACTTTACATCTGTTATGCCATTTAAACCTCACTGTATGAGATAGATACAATATGCATCCCATTTTACAAGTGGAAAAACTAAGTTTTAGACAGGTTAACTAGCTTTCCCAAGGTTGCACAGCTAGGGGTCTAAAAAAACAAGATTTAAAACCAAGTTCTGACTTTGTTACCATACCACTTTATTTACTAACATTTTATAGTTTGTAATGCTTTATAAGTCTTAAGATCAAAAGAGTCCTTAATTTTTTTAAAAAAGGCTATGAAAAATTGTGGGTTAGTAGCAGTTTGGGACATGAAAAAGGAGATAGTTCTTCCCCAATAGAGTGAACATAAAAACACCACTGAAACAGAATTATAGCCCCTGTCAAGCTTTCCAAAATCAGCTCATTGTGTTTATTCATTCCTTCAAGTATTTGTTAAGCATCAATTTGATGTGTGACAGGCAGCGTGCACAACAGTGGGGATACAAGAGGAACAGACGTGGTCCCAGTCGGCATGGAACTTACATTCTCATGGAGGTCTGCACACAACAAATCAATATGAGAGGATACGTGCAATGAAGACAAGAAATAAGGAGTTGTATCAGAGAGTAATGGTGTAGGAGCTGCGGGAAGGAATTGAATTGATTTACAGTATTCAGAGGTAGCTTCTCTGAGAAGATAACATTTAATTTGAGACTAGCAGGATGAGAAGAAGTCAGCAGAAATCTTAGTATGAAGACAAAAAGGCCATGAGTGTAAACACTGTCAAGACCCAAATCACGTCTGCAGTGCAATAAATAGGATTATAGTAGTGGTCACGCCTCAGTTTTGATGACTATGACACAGCTAGGTAAAACTTAAACTTATTAAGGGAAGTTGGGTGAAGGGCATATGTATGTTATCTTTGCAACTCTCTTCTAGATCGAAAAGCATCTCAGTAGAATGTTTTTAAAATATTCTATATGTTACCTTGGAACTTAAGTGAATTTAGGAAAAAAGAAGGGAAGGTCATATCTGGTTTAAAGGCCTCTAGTCTAAAAGCATAATCACTTTAAACCAATGTGTTCATCTCACAAGAGAAATTTCTTATTCCTGTAAGTGACTGGAGGTTGCTCTCTACGGTGCATCCAGGATAAGACTGGGACCCCAAAATAAACTTCAAGACCAAATGAGATGACAACATTTCAACAAACTATCAGTTCTTTAACCTATATGTTTTACATTCTGTATCATTTGTGTCATCAAAGAAGGATGCTTAGTTTATACTGTTTTTCACTAAAGTCTGGCAAAATAAAACTGGAATATAAAACCCAATGCTGAAGCCCTATACCAAGTTCCTAACCATGGTCCTCCCCACTCCAGCTCTGAGGGCTCATGCAGAATCCCTTTCCCCAGAAGCACTCATCCTCTCCCTCTGAACCCCTGGCTCGCCATCAGAGCCCAGGAAAATACATGGTGAGCTCTCACCTGAGTAACTTTGCATCAAAGACCATTTCCACATCATGGAGGACAGATGGGATGTATTTCAAAGCCGCCACCTAGGTTGAAAGTGAAATCAACATGAGGGATGTCCACATTCAATAACTCCACATGGTGAGAAGGGTCAAGTGAGAATGACTCTGAATCCTAGACACTCCTGCGGAGGTTCAAGAATCAGTATGCACACTGAAACATTAGCATGTGCTTCTGGGATGACAAAAGTGAGTCACAACTTCTTCTATCTTCAAGGAGGCAGTAATGTATATGATGATCACAGACACCTGCTATCAAATCTTGGTCCTACTCCTAGTAACCCTGTGGTTTTGGACAAAACACTCTAATGTGTCAATGTCCTTCTCTATAAAATAGGGAAAATAATACCTATTTTTATTGGAAAAATTGAAAATCACAAACATAAGGCATCCAACAGAGGGCCAGGCATGTTTTGGGTCCCTGATAAGTGGTAAGTAGAAGATTGATGGTGTGTTCCAATTGTTAAGGGTGGCAAGGACAGCTTGGACTGAGTTATTCATATTTTCTCTCTCTGGCCAATTTGTGAACAATGGTGGGCATGTTTTGGACCAGTACCTGGGTTAATGACTAGCTGCATGTTGTGGTGCCCTCTTTCTTTCCTCTGCGCAAGTTAACTGGAAGTATGAGACCCACCAAATCCCTTGTATCACAGCATCGTTGTGAAGCAGCAGAGTAGACTGCAATTTCTACAGAAGGAGTTATAAGTCACATGGCCAGAAAATAACACTTAGGCATACTTAGCAGAAGGATTCATTTTTAGATTTTCTTTTTCTTTTTCTTTATATCCTAAGTGTTCCATAGTCAACATATATCAATCACCCTTTAGTAATCAGATCAAAATAAAAATATTGAAAATTCCTTTCTTAAAGAAAATCTTATGCCTAAAAATATACGACTGAGCTTCTTAGTTAACATATAATAATGATTATAACTATTCTGAGAACTTTTAGTGGGGCAGACACTGAACAACTAATAGATTATCCTGTTAAACCTTATGTCAGCCCTACAAGGGAAATACTATTTTCACAGATAAGGAAACTTTGGTGCATCAAGATTAAATAAGCAGCCCAGGATAATGTATTAAGGTGAAGATTGTCACTGAAGTCTCACATCTCCATCTCAGCCCCAATCCTTATACCCCACAGGGGCCACGATCAATGAGTTTCTTTCCAGACTGCTTCTATGCAGGAACATTTATATGCAAATACATGTGTATGTGTGTGTGTGTGTGTGTGTGTGTAATTTAGATAGTTCTGCACCCTACTTTTTGCAGTAACCTTTATAGCACTGATATCTTTGCACGTCATTTCATAGAGTATACTCTTTATATCCAACCACTACAACAATGACCTTATGTGTAGACAGTACCTTCTTCAAACCCTCCCCTGCTGATAGATGGACTTCATACTATTTTCGGATTTTCTTTGTTATAAAACTGCAGTAAGAAAAGAGTTAATATATATATTTGAGAACCTGTAAGAATCCCTGCAGGATGGACTCTTCAAAGATGAATTAGTGTATCAAAATGTGTTCATATATATATATATATATATATATATATATATATATATATACATACACATATATATGTATATATATAATATTTTAGGAAATGCTGTCATATTACCTTAGAAAGAAACAGTAATCAATTTCCTTTTACTCCTTTCCCTATAACCCCGATAGCACTGGTACACAAATGTTTTTAGTTTGTCAATGTGATGTCTAATTTGTAACTGTAATTTACAAATCTTTGGTTTCTAGTACATTGCACACCTTTTCTATATTTATTAATATCTGTATTTATTAATTGCTTGTCCATAGCTTCTCATTTTTGGGGGTGATTTATTTCCTTATTGTTTGTACAATTCTTCATGTATCATTAAAATTAACCATTTTGCAATAACACGATTTAGAAGAATTTCTTCTTGCTTGACTTGTTTGTTACTTGTCTTTTAGCTTTGTTTATCCTATCTTTCATTGCACAGAAGACCTTTAATCTGTATGTTGTCAGATTTGTCAGACATTTTCTTTATAGTTATTGGATTTTGTGTCTCGGAATTATTTTTTTGCTCTTTCAAATCAAGATGACAAGAGATAACAAGATTCCAAAGCTAATGCTCTGTTGTTCCATAGGATGATGTTATGTAGGTATCCTGTGAGGGGAAAAGGGCTTTGCAATGAAATAATTTGGGGAAACTCTGGTTTAAGCAAAAATACAGCAGTGAGCTTTTTTGTTGACTGCAGAGCTTTTCAGCATTTTAATATGCTAAGTCACACTACAACATTCTTCTCCACAGTTATAGTATCCAGTGCATTCCACCCTAGTTGGACAAGGCCTTTTTTTTTTTTATCAGGAAACATCCAACAGATGTAGCAAGATGCCTGGAAGGCTGACAAGCAAAAGAAAAGAATGGCTGCAATGAGTCTGGGCCCGTGGGAAGTAAGGAGGTATGTGGAACCCACACTCGCTCTAAAAAATGAGTCATTCTTGTTTACCTGTTGTAACACTGTGCTAGCCAAATTAAACACATCAGCAGGCTGCACTTCCTCCGTGGGAATACCTATTTACAACATCCAAGTTCCAAAAAGATGCCCTATGCTGAGGCATACACCCTAAAAAAGACTGGTGCAAGCACCCTCAGCAAACTGTTCCTTCATTCACTCTTAGACGAAACAACACAGAGATCTGGGCCCTTGGGCACTGGGCAAGAACCGCAGTGCTCCACCTACACCTGCAGGTGCCACGGTCCATTTCTTCACACGCTGAGCCTCAGCATCTTCATGTGGGGGAAAGGGGATAATGTAAAATAAAGTATATCATGTACCTATTGTAATGTCCAGCACATAGTAGGCCCCCAAAGGTGTGTGTGCTGAATTTTACCTTATTCCATCTCTCAAACACCTGCCCTCCCTCCCCAGCACCTGGACAAAGTATAAAATGTATTCATCAGAATTAAGACCAAAGTGAGGACAAACACAGAAACCAAGCCCTGAGCAAGGACGGAAAGCCAGGACCTCACTGTCCCCAGCAAGTTACTGGCTTCCACGGGCTGCCTGAGATCCTGGGGCTTTGATGCGATACTGCGGAACAGTAGTCACCGGGAGTCCTCCACGGACACACATGCTTACACCCTTCAGCTGATAGTGAGGAGGGCTCGGACAGGCCTGGGACAAGGGCTACTTCAGAAAAAGCTGATCTCCCCAGCTTCTCCGTTTTTGGTTGGCAATAAAGTAAAACAAGCGAAGCAGCTGTCACCCTGGGACTCTGAGGGTGTTATCAACTCAGCTGGAGAGAAGTAAAACTCTATCTGGTCCAGGCGGCCTCACAGAGGGTTGGCAGGCCTGTGGTTCTCTTTCCCAACAAGGGTGGCCCACCTCTGACCCAGCACTGGCCCCAGGGCTCCTGTCCATCCGCTTCACAGGTTCTCACACATGTGCATGAGGTAATAGCAGGTAGGTTCAGCAGGTGCAATCAGCAAGCTCCCCCAGAAGGCGGAGCATCTCAGCAGTAAGACCCCCTGGGGACCTCCATTTGTTACATGTTTCTAAGGCCTGGAAACTAGAAACAGCTTGGCTTTCTAGACCTATTGGCTTCCTGGGACCTATGATGTTTTATGAGTAATTTTTACTCTCATAAAATACATAAAATAATATTGTCATGTTATTATTTTCATTCCATGGTATAATTCCTATATTATATATAATATTTAAGAAAAACATACACAGATAAGTTTTATATGAGTATGTATATAAAGGTGTATAATAGGATTACTAATTATAGGGTTTTAAGATAACAACCATTATTGGAAATGTTCAATGTGTCAAATACGTTACATGTATGACCTCACTGCACTTTACAACTGCTCTGTGAATAGATACTGTCATTCCATTTTTACCAGCAAGGAAACTATGGTAAGGAGAGGTGAAGCAATTTGCCAGAAACCACACAGCTAATAGGCAGCATAGTAAGAATTTGTACCTGATTCTGTCCAACTGGGGCCCTAGCCAGTGTGTTTTGCTACTGCCCACCCTGGTTTAAGGAAAGATTTTCCATCTTGGCAAGTGAAGAGGTTTTGATAGGGGAGAAAAGGTTTATTTGTGGAAGGAAGTAGAAAAAGAACTTTCTCCTCTTTATGAGGTTAATTTTTGAAAAGAAGATACAGTTTTTCTGGTATCTTCTTAGTTAAGGATCTTCCTCACCACATATATCAGGTTTTGTAAGAGTGAACATCAGGAAAACATTTGCCAAGGTAATAATGAGCTTATCATGTGGCACTGAGTGGATTTCCGAAATTAATCATCAACTCTGGACCCCTCTCAAGGGTAGTTTCAGCCTCAAGAAGAGAACCAGATCCAAACCAAGCAATTTTGATGTCACTGACCCAGAGATAGGTCACGGGAGGACACTTGAGATGATTGTTATCCATATGGACTTTCCCAGAATTGATAATCTTGGGCTGTTAGAAAATAGCGACTATTTAAAAATAATAAAAATCAAGTATCGCATGGTTTCACTTACTTGCGGTGCATGAGGGGTAACCTGGAGGACAGTAGGAGAAGGAAAGTAAATGGGAAGTAGGGTAATCCAGGGAGAGAAACGAAACAACAGAGACTTTGGACACAGAAACAAACTGAGGGACTTGGAGGGAGAGGGGTAGAGGGATGGGAGAGCCTGGTGGTGGGTACTGGGGACACCTAAAGCATGGGGCACTGGGTGTGGGGAATGGGGAATGAATCTTGGAACACTGAAAAAAAAATTTAAGTAACAATTAAAAAAAAAAAATCAAACGATACATTCCCTCAAACTCAAAGAGGATTTGTCTTTTGAGTGTTTCCAGGCTCCCTTTGCCTCCAATGGAGGAAGAGTGAACAAAACTGATGTGAGTAGACAGAATTTGCACCAAAAAGAGCATGGCTTGTGGTGATGCAAGGTTCTACCAAAGCTCTAGCCTTCTTCCTCATTCAGGAGCACAGACGGTATCCGTCCCACCAATTTTCAGTCCTTTTATTCTCACCAGGCCCTGGATGGTCAAGATCCATGGAAATTGGACAATGTCAAAGAAATGCACCACAGCATGACCAAGAGAGGGCAGCTTCCTTAGACATATTAAGGACAATACCTACAGCTCTCTCAGGATGGTCAGTCTCCTCACCAATCTTTCAGGAAAAGAGAAAAGAAAGACAGATCAACATGTTCCAGAATACATATGTCTCCATGCTTTGTGTAACCCAAAATTATGCTGGCCCCCACGGCTTGGTGGGGGCAGAGGACTTCCGTGTTTATGAATGGTGGTTGGAAAGGCAGACTGAGCAGGTCCCTGTGGGTCACTTTTATCTATGTTACCTAATTTAAGGCCAATGCAAAGATTAAATATTAGTTATCAGATAACTGCAACAGCCTCGCTGAAACAAAATTTCATTCTCCCTACCACTGAATCCATCCTCCCCAAACATTACCCCTAATTATGGGATATATGGCTGATAAGGGGACAAGTTAAATACTAAGATTCATTTCTCCTGTTTGGGGAATTCAGCATAGTGCCTGTGGGCCCCTTCACAATATTGGACCATTTTCTTCCTTTAGTTCGGACATTTGAACATTTTATACCAATAAACAATGAAGAGAGAGGAAAGAAAAAGGCATCCTTAATTAGCTTGTCTCCATGACTATGGACAAAACATCTGTCCATCTTTACTATTGCTTATTGTTTATCATTTGGAATTTTGCAGGAAAGGCTTGGGTCTTTCATGAAACTATGCATTGTTCATGGTGATTAGGAGTATACACTATGGACTTACACAGTCTCCATTTAAATCCTAGACTTGCCCTTTCTTAGTTGTGGTTAAGTTATTCAGTCTTGCTAAGCCCCCATTTCCTCATCTGTAAAATAGAGATAAGAAGAGTATTTGCCTAATAAGGCTGTTATAAAAATCAAATGAGCTAGCAATATATGTAAAGCTTTCAGCCTAACATGTGATACATAATAAATGCTAAAACAGAACAGTGGAAGCTAGTATTCATTGTTTCATTTGTTTAGCAAAAAAATATTCGAGTACCTACTAAGTGGTAGTCACTGATTCAGAGACTGGGAATACGAAAGACAGAGCTCCCCTGCCCTTCTGGACACTCTAGTGGCATTATTACCATGTATGACAATCACAGTAGCCAAAAGAGCATACCATTCAATACTGGCTTCCACTTTATTTATTTTCACTCATACCATCAAATTAGAGCATTATGATGGACACCGGACCTAAAGGAGAATGGGACAAATGGGTCTGCATAATGTCACCAAATGCCCTTTCCACACATTTGAGCTACATCCAGTTCACTTGTGTCTTATTTTGATCCTCTCAACCTACCATCTATTTTATCAACAATGCCCACAGGGCTGGCACACACAGGGACTTCAAAGCTTGTGACTTGTTAACTGAAAATACATGGAAACCCCTGTCCTAATCCATTCCTTGTGGCAGGAAGAACATTAACTTTGGAGTCAAGAGACACAGGTACTTTCAAATCCTAGCTCTCCCACTGTGGATAGGTAAAATTTGGGATGAATTATTTAACTTTTTGAGCCTCCTGTGGACACTGAAGACAGTGATTCCTTGCAGATCTCTGGCAGGGTGAAAAACACTGTATGTGAAGAGCCCAGCTTCATGCCTGGCACATTGTAGGTAGTCAATCAATGGAAGGTATTTTTAATGATATTCTACCTTCTTTGAATTGCTGGTTTTAAATTCTCCATAGTTTTGTGTCAGCTGCTGCCATGCCAACTTGAACAATAAGGAAGACAGCAGGAAGAAATTCACAAACACCAGATGAGTCTTAGAAATGAGAAAGGACTTGATGAGATCCCAGACCTCACAATGGACATAGCCGGGATTGATTGAACCATATCTGTTCTACGTAAATTAAAGCAGGCACGAATGAGGGCTTTCCACCATCAGCTGCTGCCCAGCTGGAGGAGTAAAGTCGCACTCGTTGGCATTCTCACTCGATGCTCTCACCCAAAACTTATGGCAGACACTACTAATACATCACAGCACTCTTTCCCACCAAATCCCATGCAGGCTCAGAATCAGGACTCCAGTCATTCTATACTATTTGTCATCCCATTTTTTCCCCATAGAGTCAGTTCTTGTTGGTTTATTCTTTCTGAAATTTATATCTATGTTTACTGAGCTAGCTCAATAACCAAGTGTCCTAAAACTGTTCAGCCTCATGTGACAAGGTTAGGAATATAAATATCCTCTTCCACTCCAGGAAAATCCTCCAAAAACTTCTGTTTTATGATGCGGTGAAGAAGCAAGAGGTATAAATGGCTAAAAACTATTTAAATTGAATATTTAATAGGCTCTATATTTCTCCCTTTACATACATTTAATCCTCTCAATACTTCTTCTAAATTAGACATTAGGCTTTCCATTTCATAAAAGGATAAACAGAGGCCCGGAAAATTGAAGGAATTTTCCCAGCATCACATTCCCAAGTGTGGACACCCAATTCCCACCAAGGTCTCTTTGACATGAAATCCAAAGCTCTTGCTCCAGTAGCAAATGACAAAGTCCAAGAAGATTCCTTATATGGAGCTTGCTGACATTACATGGCCTTGACACCTCTCTCCTCATCAGCCCATACATCACACCTTAAAATGACATTAAATCTTTAAAGGCTTTTGCTTTCCATATTTGGATAAGGCTGTATCCTTTGACAAATTTTCAGCAACCATAGAAATAGGTAGAAAGTATCACTGATACTATGTAAATCCTGGAAGCTAAATTTGGCCCCCAGAGTAAATTAAAAAAGAGATGAAGGCCTTTTCAATGACTCTGGAGTAGCAATATATAAGGAGAAACCAGCATAACCTGGCCCAAATCCTAGGGAAAATAAGGCATTTCTAACATAGCTTTCCAGACAGTAAGAACTTGGGTAAAAAGGCTTATGCCCAGACCATAATAATCACATTAGTTCTCTGCATTTGCCTTGCATTTTATAATCTGCTCTTTCATAGACAATGTTTGTTTGATCCTCGTGTAAACAGTGAAGTCTTACAGATGAGGAAATGAATAAAAAGTTAAAGGACCAGCCTACAGTCATACAGCTGAGCAAGAACATGCAGGTCTTCTCAGTGCCACGGATGCTCACTGGCTCCTTTTTACTTAGGAGCTTCCTTTCTTTCTCCGCCTTTTTTCCCCATCCCTTCTTATTCCCTCTGTCCCTTTGTCCCTTCCCCCAAGGTGTATGCAGTTCATCACTGGGAAATAGGGGCTGAAATTAGAAAGAGTGGTTCATGAGAGCTGCTTCCCTCTGGCTTTCTCAAGGTCAGTGGTCTGTCTCTCTTCCAGCACCTCTACCTCTCTGAGACATCTGCTCCTTTCTCCTCCCCACCAACTGGCTTCGTTCATTTGTCCGGCATTTCTGCTCCTTTGTACCTCAGCTTTTTTGGAGCTATTTCATACCTGACTCGATGCTACATCCTCTCCCTTTGGGACCAGTCAACCCTAGCCCTCACCAAATATCCTCATACCTCTCCCTGGAAGCTCAGCTGCTTTTAATACAACACAGGTGGGGTGATAGGCTCAGGCTCTTATCATATTTCTTCATGCTGTCCCCTGCTCCTGGTATTCCCTTTGTTGTAAAATGATGAAGATTTGTAAAACGATGAGGGAAGACTTAAGAGAAGGGAATGGAAAAATGGTAAGATTCATCCCGGAGGAAACAGTCTTATTTCTAGTAGGTACTAAATGTAGAGTGTAAAGAAGAGTATAATATAGCAGCTCAGAGTACTGTCTCCAGAGCCAGGCAGGAAGAGATCTGAAGGCCAACCATACCCTTGACTGCAGTGGGGCCTGACAAAGTGGCATCAAAGGAGGTCCCACGCTGTGCAGGAACCCACTGTGGGGTCCAAACTCACGATCCTGACATCAAGACGTGAGCTTCAGTGTCCTCATCTATGGAACAGAGATCCGCACACCTATCCTCAGATTCATTCATGTTTATTAAGCACCAGCTGTGTATCAGGACTGTTCAATGTGCTGAGGATACACTGGTGCACTAGACAGAGCCCCCCTCTACACACACACACACACACACACACACACACACACACACACACACAGAAGTTGCCAACGTTTGTTTAATCGAAAGAAGCCATAAACAGAGTGATTCCCTTTCCTTCACACCAGGGAGTTTTTTAAAGCCCCCTTGCCCTGGTCACACTCCACACTGATTACATTAGAATATCTGGTGCTAAAACCCAGGCACAGAATTAATTAAAGATCCCCAAGAGATTCTGATGTGTGAAGTTGGGAACCCATGGCATCAGCAGTGGACGCTGCCTAGTGGACTTCCACCTCTGTCTCCTCACCTCCGTTCTGACTGGACCTCATTCATTCCAACCAGAGGCTGGGTGATGCCAGACACAGCAGATTTTAAATTAGCAACTAAAAGGATAACTCTGATTAAAAGGAGAAGAAGCAATCTGCATTAACTCGCTGGTTCCAGTAAATGTGAGTGTTTCCTATTAGGACATGAGGCAGCCCTTCCTGCACGCTTGTAAGTTAGTTAGGAAGTCTTCCCTGAAATAGCCTCTTCATTCAGTCTCTCTGCTGCTAAACTCTTGCTCAAACTTGGGGTGGGACTCAAGGTTTCTCAAGGACCTACAGAGTTTGTACATTAACATCATGAACCATATATTAGAGGACCTCTCTCCAAAATATCTCCTGTTTATTGAGGAGACTCTAACCCCAAAAGGGGATCTGAGCTTATGGTGCTGAGAATCAAAAGTAGAGGATTGAAGAAGGGGCCACCTTAACCATTGTCACCATTACTACTTTTCTTTTTAAGTAGGTTCCATGCTGTGCAGGAACCCACTGTGGCGTCCAAACTCACAATCCTGATATCAAGATGCGAGCTGAGATAAAGAGTTAGATGCTTACTGACTCAGCCATCCAGGCACCCCACCACTGTCACCATTAGCAGTGGATCAGGTTTGACCTATTTCCTTCCAGATAGCACAGGCCTCAGAGTTATTCGAAAAGAGGCATTGTTACCTTCACAGGAAACAATGGCGTTCATGATCTTTGTACCATGTGGCCAATCCAGGCCTTCAATTAACACAGGGCTACATATTCAAGCAAAAGTGGACATTATTTCACCATACTATTACTTATCAGATGACCAAAGGAAAAGAGATTTTTTTTTTTTTTTTTTTTTTTTTGTAGTATAAACCAACCTGCAAAAGGATGGTTGTTTTGTATTGACTTTTCATCAGGTTGTTGATAGATTCAAAGAGCCGTCTCATGGATTCTTCAAACTCCATCTGTTCTTTGCCTTCATAAAGCCTGAAAGAAGACACATCTGGGTCATTTCTCAAGCTTACAGGCAATAACTTTGAAAGCATGCGCAGTCACAAACTTCATTTAAAATTCAGAGTGGGGGGTGGGAGACAGGGACTTCAGCGGCAGGGTACTGAGATGGCAGTCTTTCCAGGCATCATTCACTCATGGGAAAACCTCTCTCCATGCACAGAAACACCTTCCCCCTGACTCTGGCCTTTTTTAAATTTTTTAATGCTGAAGAGCCTCAAAGGGATGAAATGCAGCCAAGTTGAGGGGACGTTAATAATTTCATCCTTCTGCAAGAATCAGAAGGGAGCTTGTGGTCACCAGATTTCTGAAGCCTCTGGGAAGCATCAAGGAGAAATATTTTCAAGTACACTGCTCTTCCATTTAGCCATTGCCTGCTGGTCAGACATGTGTTCGCCTGTTTCGTGTCGGGGGCCAGTGCGTACCCAGGCCTCTCATTTCAAGAAGTGTGCTTATCACCTAGTTGAAACCTTTGTTCCTCTTTTTATAAGGGCCCTGTATTGTTACTGTCAAAAATGCAAACGTAACAGAAACACATGACTTATCAAGTAAGACTCCTCATTAATCCTCCCTTGAGATTAGGGATTGTTAACATTTGGATGGATATTCTTGCAGAGATTCTCAAGGCTCGCACGAATACATACGTACAACTTTTTACAGAAACCATCCCCTCGTATAAAATCCGTCTTATGTTCCTAAAGCTTATGGCGCTCTTGGCCCGGCCTTGGAGTGTTGTTCAGCCCTAAGCCTCTCTAAACAAGGCTTTATCGCTAACCGTGAAGAATCTGCAGCCTCATCTGTGGCATCCTGCACGAAATACAGAGAAGAGTGCTCCTGTCTCCAGTTCAGATAGAGCACCTCCTGTCACTGCCCTACACTGTCAGATGCCACTTGCTGAGGCGTGGGAAAGGTGCTTTCCTCAGATAAAGCGCTGACACACTTAACAGGTCCATTTGCTCCAGCACGCACAGGAAGGGCGGTCCGTCAAGCACTGTCTGCACTGAGTTCCCACCCATCCCCTCACCCCCCTTTTCTCTTCGTTCTGTTTCTCTTCTATTGCCCTTCTCTGTCTTTAAACTTATGTGTTAGCCTATCTGCTTGTGAGTATTATTTACTCTCTGTCTCTCTGGGTCAGTATGTTTATCTCTGCCTTTCTGTCTTTCTGACTCCATCTTTCTCCGTGTGTTAGTCACTCTCTGACTCTCTTCCCTTTTTTCCTAACTGACTGCTTCCTAAAGCCCCCCTGAAGTCAGAAGCTTAAGGGAAAGCCAGTACTGAATGTTCCAATCAATTACAAGGACCCAGTGATTGCTGCTGACTTTCTGGGTATCTAGTTCAAGGTCATAGACTGAAGGCTGTGAGAGGAGCCCAGAGTCCTGAAGCAGCTCACTCTCTCTCTCCCTCCCTTGTGCCCTCACCGCTCCCTTCAACGCCTCCCTTCTGAACCTTCTCGTCCTGTTGGCACAGAGATGTCAGCCGAAGCGTACGTGTTCTGGAGTCCATCAGCTCTGGGTCTCCAGCCTCTGCTTCGCCCCGTACTAACAGAAGCCCTTATTAACGACAGCAGATGTTACTGCGCACTGCTCCGCCCCAGCCACAGTCTGCATACATATTAAATCACTTACCCTCAAGACCACACCATGGTGGGCCCTATCAGTATCCCCATTTTACAGACTCATCAAACTCAACCAACATGCCCGAGGACTGCACGCCTGGAAGTGTTAGAGCAGAACTCACACCTGGCCAACCCGCTCCTGGGCCCACCCTCTCAATCACTTTGCTGTACAGTACTTAGCTCCGTGCTTTACTGCCTCTCTTCATTTCCATAAGCCCCGGTTCCTCGTCCACAAAACTCAGGCCACAACAGCACTGTGCCCAAGTACTGTGAGAAGATACGCCTCATATCAGCAAATGTGAGCTGTCATCTTGTTGGTGATTGTAGGGATATTACTAACGTTTCCAAATTCAGAGAAAAGGACACAGAAAACTCCCAAGAGGTTGAAAGTTACCCAAATCCCATCAAAGTGCAAATTATGAGACTAGATCTGGTAGAGAGGAGGGGCAGGATCCTAATTTAAAGTGGCGCTGGTTTCCTCATGAGATGGCATTGTTTAGGTTTTCTTTGTGCCCACAGCTAAGCTAATGGATGGTCCATCCCCCAAGCCTTTTACCTTAAAATCTGTTACTATTTCCAGGAGTCACAGCTGCCTGAAAATGTCTACTAAGTGATCTCACAATCTCTATTATGATCTATAGTGTCTCCCACTCACATCTAACACCCAGAAATGGCTGCCTATGGTGGGGTCATGATTATTTACATACATATGGACTTTCTCTGTAAGGCATACTTATTCGTCTATCTGCATGGGGAGAGGGTGGGTTTCCCGCCACATCCTCTTCTTGGGAACCACCTGTGCAGCCTACAAGAAAGGCCTCCAGCAGCTTCTTCCTACTGTTTGACCCTGCCCACCCTCACTGCCCAACTGAACGGTCTTTTGGTGGCTCTCTCCCTGGAATTTGTGGGGTTTTTTTAAACACTCAGATATAAAAATGGGCTTTATTGGGAATCATCTTAACGGCAGCCCTCCAGGGAAATGTTCATGAACTCCTGATGCACAGGTCGCTGAGGCTGCTATGGTTCCCAATCTCCCTGTGTTTTTTTTTTTTTTTAACTCTTTTTGGATTGTATGAGCTGTACAAATATCCTTCCAATGAGTTCCTTTTTTTCTTAAACTAGCCCTGGTTGGATTTGTTGCAACCTTGTATGGTCAGAACTCTGCAGGGTGGGGTGGTTTTCTTCTTGCTGCCCCCTGGATTTCCAAACCAAGAACTATGGAGAAGGCCAGTGAGCACCTGGTTCATGCTTTCCATTCTACAGAAGAAGAAACCAAGGGCCAGAGTGGGCAAGAGACTTAGCTTCACTGCCATCTTTTAAATGTTACTTGACTGAGGTAGGAAAGAAAAGAGATATTTAGGCTATGAGACTAAGTCAGGGATATGTACTCAACTTTAAACTTTGTAAGAAACTGAATTTAATTTCTACCACCAAGAAAAATCTGATTTTCTCTAGGTCATAGACTGTACCAGTACTATAGCTTGAACCAGAACTTGGTAATCTTCTCCTTCTGTGCCCTGAGAATCTAACAGAGGAGGGCAGATGACACAGATCTCAGGAGGCCAAGCTCAGGGGCATCTGCCTCCGTGGGGGTCCAAGCTGCTCCCTGTTATTCATGTCACAAGTGAAGTACCTAAACACCACACTCTAGCCCAGGGAAGGAAAAATATTCTACACTCAAATTTCATCAAAGATTAAAAAACCAATTCTGTAGGGAAATGGTTTGCCTTTAACAGTGACTACATCATTAAGCAAAGCTGTTGTGGTCTCACTTAGCAAAAGTGTGCACGTGTGTGTGTGTGTGTGTGTGTGTGTGTGTGTGTGTGTGTGTGTGTGAATTTTTAAGCCTGGGGTTTTACTTGGTAGAAATGGGAAGAGCTAGAGTAAATGAGTGCAGCTGGGCAGGAGAAGTAATGCAAAGGGCTTTTCTCTCTAGCCAGACTCCTCCATATATTGTCTGTTCCTGCTTGGGTTCTTTACCTTCTTTACTGACAAAATGGAGATATAATGCTCACTCAAAGGGTGATTTTGAAGTAGGAAAAAATGAGATAATGTCTTTCAAGTGTTTAATCATATAGCTAGCACCTAATAAGTGTTAAGAAAATCTCAGCTGCTGTTCTTGTTGTTGTTGATTCCCAAGCACAGAAGTGATCATACTGGGAAACTCTCTCATCTGAACACATATAAATAAAAGGAGTATTTCCATAGAGGAGTGACTAAGGGAAATAAAATACATAAGGGTTTTAGATTACATGCAAGAAATAAACTTATGATGGGGGGAGGCATTCAGCACTGTAGGGCCTCTCCTGAGAAGCTGGAAGAAAAAAGAAAAAATAAATAATAATTCTTCATCTATCTGCAAGGCTTTAAGCATGGCCTTGAAGTCTAGGGCATGGCAGATGTGGTTTCAAGGTCCTTTTTCAGCACTTGGTCTCTGTTATAGCTTCAGGAGGGAAACTTTTTTTTTTTTTTTTTGGCTTCAGCACGCCTAGAAAGATGCTTCAGAAACCAGCTGATCCTGCCAGGGAACGAATTATCGAAGGGCTCAAAGGCCCTGACCACAAGGAAAACTGAAACAACCTGCGAGGCACTGTTCTAGGGCATGTGAGCCCAACCCCGGCAAGCACTCCAGCTCCCAGGGCTTGGATAAATATAGCCATGCTCTGCTTGCATGTGATTCATTAAGGAGACACTGTGCGCAGCTGAGCACTCACTAAATGCAAATGGGGCCCCATATGGTGCCTACAAGGTTCTGCACCACCTCTTCCATGCAGGTATGTAAAGTCTCAGCCTACAACGGAGAGGCCAACCTCAGGCCAGCAGCCTAGGGGACCAGATCTAGCCAAAGTGTCCTCAGCCTTGCAGAGCTAGAGGAAAGATGTGCTCTAGAATCCGGGGCCAGTGGGTTTCCCGGCACACAAGCCCCATTTTGTTTTCTATGCCTTGGCCACTTCCAGCTCCTCCATTCCACATTTTCAGGCATCCTCCTGATTTCTCCCCTGCCTCTTTAGGCAATACAGAAATTTAGGTAAGACTGTGTGAGTTCCCAACTCTGCTCTGACACTAATCACTTGGGCGGCTTTGGTCTAAGTTTCTTGGTCTGTGGCTCAGTTTTCTCATTAGTAAAATGGTTTTAGCCTCATAAGGTGGTCCTACAAGCAAATAATGCTTGTTATGCAAAGCAACTAGCACAGTGCCTAGCACATAGTAAACACTAAATAAATGCTAGCTATTGTTATGTAGTGACATAATTTTCTTCTAGATCTTTGTAAGCATTATGAAGGGGAAAACAAAAACAGCATCTTCGTAAAGACAAATACAATTCTTTGAGCACTGCAAGCCAGACACCACAGGGGAGATAAATATGAGTAAGACACAGTCCCCATTCCCAGAGAAAGGATGAGGCATGCCAACAGGTAAATTATGTATTGCACATAGTGAGAAAAGTTGGATAGTAAAAGTTTAATATTATTATAGAGTACTTCCTAAGTCAGGCACTGTGCTAAATTCTTCACTGGATCAGTTCACTTGGTACAGACTATTATTATTCATGTTTTACATATGAGAAAAAGGAAAAGACATTAAACAGACATACCAGGGGAACAGAAGAACAGAGGGAACGAGGGCTCCAGCAGACACTGACCACAGTGACTGCCTATGTGGTGGCACGTGTGCCCTCAGCAGCCCCCCTCCCCACCCACAGCCTGTCCTGCTCTCCTTCCTCCCTCCCCAGCTGTCCTGGAAATGCCCTGGGCCCCAGCTCCCCTTTGCCTCCCTCACCTGGTCACATCTTCACCTAAATTTGTTCTTGCTGAGACACATACCTGACTCATTTCACAAGTACCTGGGAGCAAGGTCAGATTAATTGGAAGGTTTTGAAAATGAAAGATCTATTTTAAATGCCTCTGTGATCTGACAAAATTATTCAACAATAAGGTCATGCTATACCATTCTGTTACTTCACCACACAAATCAAGAGATCTGTCTACCCACAAATGTGATGCCAGGCACTGGAGGAATACTATGGAAGGGAGGTCACTTATTTGGTGAATTTCCTTAATGCATGCTGTGCACTCCGTACAACATTAAAGCAGACTATCACAGTGACTGTGGGCTCCCTGGGAGAATACTTCGTTCTTCACCATCACTACTTGCCTGCTTTCTCCAGTAGAGTATAAGCTCCACGCAGGCAGAGGCAAGGCTACCTCAGTCATAATATCCCCACGTCTATGTAGCAATAGGCCTGGAACACCAAAAGGGAGTTTAAACAAATGCATCAACTAATGATAAAGTGTTAAATGAATGAACTTCAGCACCCTCAGTGTAGCTGTACAGAAACATCTTATGAATCCAGAACTCAGAGCAGTTCAGCTGGTTCTAATGGTATCTACACTAGATGGTAGTAATCGTCATCTTTGGTTATGCAGCCTTATTATTCTCCCCTTGACTACTAAGATACTGCTAGTACTAATAGCTGCTACTTACTAAGCCTTTGTTATGTACCAGGCACTATGCTAACTGCACAAGGTCACCCAACTTGTAAAAGGCAGAGTCAGAAATTAAGCCTGAGTGCATCTGCTTCCAAATTTCACTCATAACCACTAAGCAATACTGCCTCCAGAGAACAGAGCAAAGTAATAACCAATTGTCAGGAACTGGAACAAGTCAGGGTGGGTAGGAAAGCATCATTTGCCCAGGGGATGATGTTATAGGACTGTCCAGGGAAGCTAAATGGCTGGCTCTAACCTTTTTCTGATCAAGCTCTAAATTCAAAGTGATGGCTGGTTTTCCTATCCTCAAGCAATAATTTGCTGTATTAGAGTAGGTGTAAATTAGTGACTTTACAAAAAGAACCATTAAGCCATTCATGGTTTCAAAAGAGTGATTACTTGGAAAAAATCACAACATTCTGAGACCAAAGCTGCCTGCCTCTCTCTCTCTCTCCCTCTCTTCCCCCTTCTCCTTCTCTCTCTCTCTCTCTTTTTCCTGCTCCCTCCCTCCCTCTCTCTCTCTCTCTTTCTGTCTTTCTGACACCCTACTCCAACCTGGGATGAAGAATAATTGTAGCCTAACCAGTGGCTGAGTCTGTCTGAAAATCTCCTTGGGTTTATTGATCTTATTTATAGAAAGAAACACCTGAGTGCACTCAGCAGGCACATTTAAATCAAAGCAATAGGGCTGGAAAGGACTCATGAATGAGAGGGTCCCCCTCCTGATTCATGACTTTCCTTTATGGTCATTGTCACCATCCTGACCCCTACCCTCCGCACCAAAGTCTGGAGATCCAAAAGGAATCTGGAATTGTAGATTAAGACAGGGAATCTTGGTCCAATGAATCTAGAGTGAATAGTCCAGCTCCACAGTGACCAGAGAAATTCTCTTTTGAAGGGTAACAAAGTTGAAACATAAGGCATTATTCTGCTAGAAGAGAAAGAGTAGAGCTAAGCCTGAAAGAGACTATGCAAGGAAGGGCTAGTCTAACTACATGTTACCTTTGTGAATTTTCAAGTAGCCTGGTGCCCCAGAGAACATTTAATTGAAAGAAGCAGTGGGGAGGCAGAGGGAGGCAGAGGGCTCAGACCAGTTTCTGGCGTCAACACTTTTGTCAATGACAAAATTATTTCTCTTCTAACTGTTACTCTTCCAGAGTCTGACATATGATAGGAATCCCCCCTTAGGGCAAACTGCAAAGAAGTTTCAGTAAATAGTCTTCCTCTTATAAATCACCCTAGGGAAGAATGATTTTCAGATAAGAAAACAAAAGAAAAGCTCAACATATGGGGACCCTGTTTTGAAGAATGTCTAGGATGAACATACAAAAATTAATGCAATCGCTGAAGAAAAAGTGACTAAGATGGAAGCGTAAACAGCCTAAACAAACAAACAAATACAAAATATAAGTTAACAACACAGAAGAAATGAAAGAAAACAATCCATCCAAAAAAATTCACTTTCCTTTAAAATATGGCAACCCTGTGCAATAAATTAATAGTAAGTAGGTAATAAGACGCAGGCAAAAGCCTTGAAAAGAACTCTAAGTCATGAATAGAGTGTGATGTGTACCTCAGCCATCCTTCATTCTACTGAGAGGGGCTGCAGCCTTTATGTAATTTGGCAAGAAGAACTCAGTTGTTGCATA
>PITA01001090.1:55000-90026 GCA_004023965.1 Spilogale gracilis
AGCTCCCTACTATCTCAGGTACCTCCTTCCAGCTTTATTTTCATCAGTTACACTCTCCTTCTCTTCACTTGCCAATTCCTGCTCATCGTTCAGGTCACAGCTTAGATGACACTTCCTCCAGGATGCCTCCCTGACCTCATGATGATGACCTCCATATCCCATGCCCTTAGGGCACCTCAAATACCTCCCCTTCATTTCACATGTACCCATTAGACTATCTACTTAATGACTAAATGACTTTCCTAGCTAGACTATAAAATCCCATGAAGACTAGGCCTAAGTCTGCCCAATTGATTGTTGTATTTCCAGTGCCTAGCAGAGTTGTCTCCTGGCTACTTAAGAAATACTTGTCATATAAATATTTGATTGCCAATGCAAACTAAACCTCTACCATTAGACAAATAGATAGAAACTTTCATTATTAACTCAAAAGATTAAAGCAAGAACAAGTTTCGGAGCCCAACATGTCTTAAACTTGTGTTGGTGCTAAATATAAAGAAGAATAAATGCTGAGTGAAAGGCTGGTATTAAAAATATCAAACCCCAGATTCAGGAAAACAAATTTCTAGCTGTATAAACAAACTCAATCCTAAGTAAATCAAGGTGAAAGTGCAAAACATTAAAGACAGAGAAGTAATCTTAGAAGCCATGAAAGAGACGAGACCAGAATCCCTATAAGGAGCAACAGTAAGACTGACAGCTAACCTGAACAGGAGATCATAGTAAAAAAAAAAAGTTAAAGGTCTGTATCCATGAAAACTTCTTTTCAGCTTTCAGAATAAACTCAGAGTAATTAAACTTGAGAGAATTTACCAGTAAAATTTGCTAAGGTTAATTATAAAAGATTTACTTCAAGAAGAAGGAAAACAAATATGGAAAGTCAAAGGTGACAGAGGGAGTCAAAACCTTTTTAAAATTGTGATCAAAAACATATAATATAAAATGTATCATCTTAACTTTTTTTTAAAAGATTTTATTTATTTATTTGACAGAGAGAAACATAGTTAGAGAGGGAACACAAGCAGGGGGGAATGAGAGAGGGAGAAGCAGGCTTCCTGCTGTGCAGGTAGCCCGACGCGGGGCTCGATCCCAGGTCTCCGGGATCATGACCTGAGCCGAAGGCAGTCACCTAACCAACGGAGCCACCCAGGCGCCCAACTATTTTTAAGTATAAGTATAACAGTGTTGATGCACTTTTATTGCTAAAAACATATAAACAGGTACTGTTAAAAACAACAATAATGTATAATTTATGGAGTTATCAAAAAGCTAAATCAAAACCCTGTGTAATCCTAGTATAGTATTTAAGAAGGAAGTGACAGTGTATTCTAAAAATCCTTCTATTACTCAAAGGGACTATAAGGACAGTAACTTGAGATTTGATTAAGTATGTATGATAGAACACCTAAATAGCCACTAACAGAATTGGATATAAAATATAACTTTCAAATTAGTGAAAAGAAAAAAAAAACAAGTGAGAAAATTGAAAACAATTAAAAAGGAGAAAAGAAAAAAGATTGTAGAAATAAATTCAAAATATCAATGATCACAATAAAATCTAATACTGCTTTATAATGAACATTGCTATCAAATTAGTAATAGGAAGGGACTTCCTAATTTTTTAAAAGCCAATACATAATATATATTACTATTTTAACTTAACACTGACTTAGAATCCTAGCCAATGCAGTCAAATTGAGAGAAAAAGAACTAGGGTTAGACAGGGAGAAACAACACTTTCCATACTTAACAGATGTTTTAACTATCTACTTAGGAAATTTGAAAGAATCCATAGCATAGATGATAAGAGGACAAGGATGGAAGCAGCCAGACCACCAGAGAATATAGCACAGTACTGCAGGCATGAGATGATGAGAACTTTGATTAGGAAGTTGGTAGGGGAAATGGAAAGATGTAGATGAATCTGAGAGAGATTTAAGAAGAGAAAGGTTGAGATTTGAATGTAGGTTATGTGAAAAGAAACAAAAAATAAAGTATCACAAAATCTTTTTTTTTTTTTTTTTTTGCTTGCTTTGCACAACATGTTGGACAGCAGATCAGCATGACAAGGGACATCATGAGTTTGGTTCTGGATATGCTAACTTTGAATAGCCTTTGAGATATGAAAGAGGGAGACAGCAAGTAAAGGACCGGACACAGACATGTGGAACTCAGTCAAAATGTCCAGCTGGATTTCTGGGTTATCTGCAGAGCAGTGGGAACTGAAACACCAGGTTTGATTCATTCACCCAGGAGAGAGAACTGAGTAAAAGAGTTGCAGACCAATCTTCGGGACCACTGAAGGATCTGAGAAGTATGAGGAAGACAAAAAGAGTCCTGTGGTGTAGAAGCCAAGAGCATTTCAGAAGAGACAGGTCAGCAGCAATAAAATGCAGTGGCTCATGCTATTTGGGATATCCTTAATTGTTGACATAATAGTATTATCTGTGGCTTAGTCACAAAATATATTTGATTATGGGAAAGCTCTTCATTTTTATCACCCCTTAGTACTGAAGACTAGTGGCTCTTCCCTTCCCCCAGAACGCTCATCTGATAGAAAACCAGGAAGTAAGAATTAATGATATATTTAGCTCAGCAAATTCTGACTTGGAAGAACATCCTTCTGAGAAGTTCACCTGTACATGAGTATGCATCTACACATAGCACACTCTGATGATCAAACTGAATGACTTTATATTATCTGCTACATTGGGTAATATGGGTCTTTGACTCATGCATTAACAGATAATTGAGAAGGGACTACAATCGTGTACTTAAAAAAATTACCCAAAATTACAAACCAAAAATTCATGGTGGCTGAAACATATACAGCTTTAAAAAGTTGTAAATGTTGTGACTATAAGATAATGATGTATAGCTGAGTTGAGAGATTGCAGGAGAAACTAAAGGGGCTCCTCAATGATCTGAGGAGCATAGGCTCTGTCTGTCCCCAGTCTAATTAGAGAGCGGCAGCAACTATCATGTGTGTCTTACAGGAGGCAACCAAAGAGGCTAGTGGGAATACGAAACACACAGTTCTTAATTTTAAATACAGAAGTACTATAATCCGAAACACAAAGGCTTTTCAGAACAATGTACACTCTGTTTGAATTCAGAGCCCTTCACTCTGACCAAGGGCTGCATGAGTAACTCAAGAGTGAAGAAGTCTATCCCTTCCCACTGAACTGCTTGACTGAGGCGCCATTAATCGGTCACAGCTCCCTGTATGGCCACCTCTAAATGCAGCCTCTATGCCCTCAGCAACACAAGTCCAGGCAGCCACCACCAGGCCATCCTGGTGACACGTGACACCAACCTTCCTCACCAGCTGGGCGCCCATTCACTACCTGGAATGCTAGCATTTCAGGTGAAATGCCTGCAGAGGCCCCAGCTACACACTGAGAATACATCCCGCAGGCTCAGCAGGTGTCTCCATGTCCACCTTCCTCCTCTTTTCACTTTCGTTCACTATCTTTCAGCCACGCTAGTCTTCTCTGACTTTCCAGAAAACTTCAAGCTCTTTCTTAGTCAAGAGTACTTGCTCAGAGTTTTCCTCCATGAAGGACCCTTCCTTCTATCCCTCATGTGGCTGGCTCATCAGCATCCTTCATAACTCAGTCGAAATGTCACTTCTTCAGAATCCACACAACAAATAACACTATGATCTAATCAACATGAGATGAAGAAATGAAGGCAGAGGTTAGGTCCTTTGCCCAAGATTACACAGGCAGTCAGTCACTGGGATTCTTCACCACTATACTGTACTATGTATCTCAACTACTTGTTTATTTCCTTTACTGACATTTATTATGGTTTGTAACTACTTGGTGTATTTGTTTGCTTTTTTTTTTGTCTCCCCCCAGAACCATACAAGGGCAGAATGAGGGCTGGGCTACATCTGTCATGTTCCCTGCAGTAATCTAGGCTAGAACTTGGCCAAATGGTAAGGCTCAAAAATATTTATTTAATGAATCAATGAACTGGACTGCATTGAATTAATGTGTCTTTGAAGTCAGCTGCATTAGGAGAATAGATCTAGGAGACAGAGAGACTAGTTTGGAGACATGAAGGGCAGTGACCATATATGCCTCATAATTAAGTCCTTTTTAATTTTCCATCCCCCCTAAAGACACAATAAGCCGCAAGCCCAAGAACTGAGCAATATATTATCTCCTATTAAAGAAACAAATTCTACTTTGAGGTTATGCTGCCTAGAATGCATTTGAAGTGGATTACCAAGTATGCCTAGTCACTCTGATTCAGCTCAGCATCCCTGACAATTAACGCTAGCTGGGTGAATTTCAACCCTCTGGTAAACTAGACCCTTCATTATCTTGCACGTTCCTATTTAGTTACAGGGGATTTGCAAACACATTTCCCAAATCTACATATTTATTCAGTAAATTGATCTCTCACCCAAGTCATTCTCTGAGGAACTGCCAGCCTCAGCATTTGACAAAGTCTTTTTTTTTTTTTTTCACAAAGGCAAGAATTCTGCCAGCAAGCGGGCTTCTAGATGTCTAACAAGGAGTTAACAAGAAAACGAAATTGTCTGCTGCATCAACCTGGAAGAATGAGTATCTTGCGACATCTGTGGCTTTTCCCTTAACTATCTACAGCATAGATAGTCTTGTTCTGCAAAATTAAGCCATTTAAAGGGACAATGGAAGCAGACAGCTAGTGTCTTACACTTTGCTGTGAGCGAAGTGTGAATTCAGCACCCAATAGGAAACAGTTTACTCAGCCTCTGAAGGATCAGCTGGGGGAAGCCAACCTAGGATTACACCCTGGCAAAGGACAATGCGCACTGAAGGTAATTCATATGAAGATGATGGGAAATCGATAGCACCTCAAAGCCCAGATCCTTCTACCTCTTTAGGGTCTTCAACTGGATATTAGGAAAGATGCTAACTCTGGGGAACGGCTGTTTAGGTCACCAAAGACCTTCCCGTGCAAAATATCTTGCCTCTGATCAGTTTTCAGTCCCCACGCTGTCGCATGTTGACATTGCTGACACTTCCTCTTTGAAATGCTCTCTTTTCTGGCTCCTGGATTGCCAGTCTTCCTGCTTCCCTTCCTAAGTCCCTGATCAGCCTTCCCTGGGACGCCCTCCTCATCCATCCTTTCAACATGCTAACCTCCTGGGTTTCAACCTGAGTTTTAAAGATTTTATTTTATTTATTTGATAGAGAGAAACACAGCCAGAGAGGGAACACAAGCAAGGGGATTGAGAGAGGGAGAAGCAGGCTTCTCGCAGAGCAGGCAGCCCGATGTGGGGCTCGATCCCGGGTCTCCAGGATCATGACCTGAGCCGAAGGCAGTCGCTCAACCAACTGAGCCACCCAGGCGCCCCTCAACCTGAGTTTTATAGCATTGCTCACTTTGTTCTATAGCTTCAAATACCTCTTTGGATCAATTTCTACCAAAACTGTATTTCTATTCTTTACTCTCCTGAAATTCTAGATTTGTATCTAACTATCCGCTACACATTTCCATCAGGCTATGCCAATAAACATTTCAAATTTTACCAAAACACATCATCTTCCCCCCAAAACTTCTCCTCTGCTGTATTCATCATGTTGATGAATAATGTCTAATCAAATGGCTCACAAAGTTCAACCTCAGATCCGTTGATCTGGCCCTCTCCAACAGCTTCATTCCCACCCACATTCCATCCTGCCATTTACACACCTTATCTTCTTCCTCTCCAAGAGGCTTTTCTCTAGCCCCACTATGACTGACTGCCTTAGTTCAAGTGTTCTTGCCTAGATTACTGCAACCGCTTCATTATTAGCCTCCTGCCTCCCTTCCTCTACACCTTCTACATACTCATTTTTCTTCCTCAATGATTTTTTTAAAACATGACTCTAAATTATGTAGATCCTTTGTTTACTTGCTTGATATATTTATATCAAGAGAGAGAAAACGTGTGAGAAAGACAGGGGAAGGGAAGGAATCTTAAGCAGATTCCATGCCCATTGTGGAACTCAACGTGGGGCACAATCATGACTGGAGCTGAAAGCAAGAGTCAGACATTTAACTGACTGAGATCCTTAGGCACCCTTGTAGATCCCCTGTTTCAAAACTTCAGTGGCTCCCACTGTCAAAAGCAGGATTTGGAAACTGCTCCATGAGGAAAAAAAAAATGTAAGCACGATTCTCAACAGATACTTATTTATTTATAAATTATACTCAAGTATTAGTCTAAGTCAAATGTTTATAAAGTTCAATTTCTTCCTCTTGGAACAAAATAAAGAAATTTTCATCTTTTCACCTGATCCCCATGGATGAGTCTGTGCACCTGCTGGGGTGCTTACACTGTGCTCTGAGGACAGGGGACAGCCCCTGGCAGACACGATGACATCACACTCCTCAGTTTGGCACGCAGGTGTTCACCGTCCAGCTTCCAACGACCTCCCCAGCTGCATCGTCCCCACTCTCCAACCACCACACCTTCACCCACCCACACCTTCACCCACAAATGTGCCGCTCATGGGCACAGCCCAGCACAAAGAACCCTAGCTCTGATGTCACATTCCTCCCTGCAAATGTCAAGCTGTGTGACCTACAATCACTTTCTCTATCTTTCTGGGCCTCCGTTTCCTCTTCTGGCAAATAAACATCATAATACCTATACTTCCTAGGGCTGCTGTGAGTAGGAAGTGACCAGAGTAAAAAAGCGATCCATGGCCAAGCACAGAGGAGAGGTTTCATAAAAGGTACCCTGGAGTGGCAGGAGTAATTGGACATTGTATTCCATGTGTTGCTCCCTCTACTTGGACTCTGTGATTCTTCTCTCTTTCGGTGTTTAAAGTATCACCTCCACTGAGAAGAATTACTGATCTTCCCAAGGTAGAGCTTGTCATTTAATCCTGCCTGCTCCCTGAGACTCAATGGCATCATGTTGTGGATCACTGCCTATTCCAGGGAACTGTGATTGACTGCTGGAAGCATATCCAGCATGCCCTACCTACTCTGTTACTGCTACTTGAGGAAGCCTTAGATATTAATTCCAGAGTCCCCAGCACTTAAGGCCTAGCACATAATAGGGGCTCAATACATGTTTACTAATATTTCTATATGCAAAAGGAAAAGAGGGCTACTTAAAACGCATGCACATGCACAATTTCATGTTACAATGATGGCTACTTACTTCATGGTTTACAAAACACTTCCACATATGTTTGTAGTAAACAAGCTGTTAGCTCCTCCTCAGCACTGTAGCAACTCATAAAATAGGTAATAAATTAAAGAGAAGTAACTGTTGACAATATCCCTTTGATGACAGTTTTCTCTTCCACCCTGATCTAACGCCAAGTTAATGTTATCATAAAATAATTCCATTAACTGCAATTGTGCAGTTTACTGAGCCATTACTGTCATCAAAAAGTGAAATTATACTCAAAACCAAAAACAGAGGCTTACATAGAAATAAATGGCATTAACATGCAATCAAATTATATGCAGGAGAAACAGGAATAGCAATGTGACGGGCACCCCAGCCCATGCTCGGCATAAACAGATGATTACATTTAAATATTTATTCATACATGAACAATGAAAACAAATCACACTGGCAAGTGCCTTCGAGTTAAAACCATATTTGTTTAAAAAGGCAGAGGCTTATGTATTCCCTCTGACTGCAGGCTACATTGGGCCTGCCTGGGCTTTGTTCAGACAGTCTTACTGCCTAACATATGCATGACCAGGAGGGTGAACTAGTGTATAATATCTACATAAGAAGAAATTGAGCTGGTGGAAGGCAAAGGTGGAGGCTGAGAGGGGAGATAGGCAGAATAAAGCAAGATGAAAATAAAATGCAAAAGAGAACATCAGAGCATATCTAATCACCAAACGCTGAAGGCAGGCACAGAAAAGTCAACGATGTCTGCGCCTGGATGAAGTGAGCCAGACTGGGGGTGTCCACCGGAGTTGTGAACCATGCTTCTTGGTTGCCTTTGTTGATGGAGTGGAGGTCCCAGTACACGTGAATGGCACTGTGCATACCATGGCCATCCTTCTTGGTTCCCAGGTGACGGTTGGGGAGCAGGATGACTACTTCAAGGAGGGTGAGTTACCGGGGCTGGCCCTGTGACAGCTCTTCTCTCTTCATTCCTTGAGAGCATATGAGGATCAAGTCATATTTGCCTGGATAGCTTTGCCATAATGGCAAGGACTCCTTTCCTGAAAATTTCTGCGCTAAGTCATCTTTATTTTTACTGAAACCCTACTGTGTTTATGGGTGATAGCACCTAAACCCAAGCAGCCTTGTGCCTCTCTGCAGCCCTGACAATACCCAGCAAGGCAATCCTTCCATGAGGAGCTGTTCTCACTTAGGATAGCTCCCCATCTTGGCCAACCACACTTTATACTCCATGGCCCTCCAAAGCTTCTGGTTCTTAAAGTTGCTTAATCAGATGAGGTAGAATGTAAAGCCTTCCTCTGCTAATTCTTGGCTGTGTGAATCAAAACTTCAGCTTCCTTATCTATGAAAGGAGGATAAGAAGGGTGTCCCATTTCACATTGAACAAGTTCAATACCCGCCATGCGCCGTTCACAGTACAAAACAAAGACAGGAGCTTCGGAGCTGACATTCTAGCACGAAGATGGCAGTAAACAGAAGCATAATTAATTATCATCTGGTATATTAGCATGTGATTAGTTCTATGTGGAGGGTACAAAAGATCAAAAACAGAGTGAAAGGGAGGGGAGTCAGAAGTTGCAATTTTTAATAGGGTAGTAAAGGAGACATTTAAGTGAAGATGTGGAAGAGGATAGGGAGGGAGCAAGCAGATACAAGGAGAAAGGCACCCAGGCCCTAGGTCAGGACCTTGAGCCACAGCAAGGAGACCGGTGTGGTTAGCATGGAGTAAGTGAGGACTCAGATAAGATAAAGTGAGAAGATGAGGCTCTCCACTGGATTTTTATGAAGACTAATGGGAATAATAAGTGAAATGTACTTAGCACATAATAATCACCATGGCTGCGGCGACTCGCTCTGCGACAGGCACTGTGCTAAGTGCCTAACATCCATTAGCTCGTTCACAACCCAAAAGGGTTTTTACATCCCTGCTTGTTTTATACACAAGGAAACTGAGCATGAGGTAGTTATATAATCTGCTTAAGGTCATAAACATTAGTAAATGGTAGTGGTAGTATTCCAGCGCAAATTCAAACTCAAGTAGCTAGCTCCAAAGATTGTGTCTTTAACTACTGAGCTGACTGCCTCTCATAAGCAAAGGGGGTAGGGATGGATAAGGGAGGTGAAGGAGGAATGTCTGGATGGAAGAGAAGCCCCAGGAGACTGCGAGCACACAGAGAAGGAGGGAGAAGCAAGAAGTAAATAAGCAGGTCCTTAACAAGAGCAGGAGGCATGTTATAAAAGCAAACACGGGCAGCACAAGCAGGGAGCAGAGAGCTGGGTACATGACTGTTTGGGCCCAAGGGGCCTGACCACACAAACAGCAGACGCAACAAGCAGGGGCCTGCCAGTGGGCCAGTAATTGACTGAGGGAAACCCGGGGAACCATAAAAGTCCCTACATTGTGATCCTCAAAAAGCAGACACATGGTAAACATATCCTGCCCTCCTTAAAAACAAACACACAAACAAGCAAACAAAAACAACAAGGAAGGGTTAGGGTTGCATGAACTGTAAGCCAAAGTTTGCGTTTGGATCAAGACACCCTCTATTAATTTAAATCTGAGTTTTTGAAATAAAAACCCTATCTTCTCTAGGTAACAACATGGTAACAGGTAGCATTTGTTACATTTATGATATTAAGTACCAAATACTACATGGATAACTTTGTACGTGTAATCTCATTTCATCATCAAAACACTAAGAATTGGTTTATCCCTATTTATGGATGAGGAACCTGGGGCTCAGACATGCTGGCCACTCAGGAAGCTGTGCACATGACAAACATAAGACCCCCTACCAGGTCTGTCTAGTGTGAACACTGACCATCACTGAGCCAACATGGACCAACACAACATGAACATGAACGCTGTTCCTCATTTCCTCCGGTACTTAGCCTATGGCAGCATTAGCTTTTGTAAAGAATGCAGACAAGCGGGAGCAAATACGGTGCTCTGGAGCCATGCTCTGGATTTTGTCTCTTTTAGAGAACCATCCTTATAGAAGGGCTGCAGCCTTATTTCTATGTGCCTGGCCAGCAGAAAGGAAAGCTTTTCAGTGTGCATCATGTGACTCAGGGAAGCACAGTCTTCTTTGGACTCTGAGTAACTCCCCAGCTCAGAAATCTTGAGGCTCAGCTCAGCTGGTTATCTAAGCTTCAGAATAAAAGGAATTGCAGGAATTTTATAAAGAAGCTCAATGCCCAGAAGATAATCACTTCAGCTCTTTCTGACTGTTTCTCACTAGGTTTTATACCTCTGACAGGCTTAGTCATTCCAGAAAAGTCTAATGGATGATGGTCGTATTGATGGCTACTGAGCATCTTTTGGACACACTTCCTATAATTTAGGAATTTCCCATATTTTTAAGCCTGCCTCCCTGTGGCAACAGCTTAAACCTGCTCTGTCAGCTTCCATTACAAGTATGGCACAGGTAGATGCCCAAAGACACCTGCCCCAGACTTTGACTCAGGAGCCAGTGACATAAGGAGAGGGGAAAAGAAAATCACATTATTTGACTGTGTGATAGAAATAAATATCCCAAAGAAACTTAATCATTCTCAACATCTTCTCTTCCTCCCTTACCCAACTGCATCCTGCTTATTGATATAGGATAATCCTTAGCCCTTGCAAGCGCTCAAGTGTAGTATGTGCAAAGAAAAATGGCAAGGGAACAGCTAATGGGAGTTGATCAGCTGAATTATGCACAGGAGGAAAGAAGACAAAGAAATAACAGGAAACAGGAACACAATACCAGACACCATAAGTCCCCAAAGCAGTAATTATATTATGATTTCCTACCAGCTGGCTTAGAAATTTCAAACCTATTTTCTAGTTTCCCAAGTAAAAGGCCCTCCTACTATGGGGAGATACCTCCATTGCTTCCCGATGTCCTTGATTCTGTACTAGAGAGTAAGCCATTGATAAAGATTCTAAGATGAGCAAAACAAAGGAAAACTGTCTTCCCTCAGCAAGAGGTCTTAGACCTTTCTTGCCCGTCAGCCTACACTTTGTTCATGAGAAAGGATTCAAGATTAGCGCCTGGATCATCTTAGAGGCATTTTTCTGACCAGAGGTATATCTTAGCCCCCAAAATGCACCTTGTCCAATAGGTATTTCATGAGTATCGATGATGTTCTATATGATATGCTGGGGATACAGCAAGAAATAACAGAGCACCCCACTCCTTAAGAAGCCAAAAGTCACTGAGTTCCAGTAACACTGGATTTACACTGAATGAAGAGCTAGAGATTCTGCAGGATGACTTGCCTTGAGGCAGAGAAGAAAACAAATGTACAAATGTTCTTTGCTCTAGCAGAGGGAAGAGACAAAGACTAAGAGAGATAAGACAGGAAGAAAAGAAGGGAGGAGGGGGAGAGGAAGGGAAGGAGGAAAGAAGGAAGAAAGGAAGGAAGGAAGAAAGAAAAGAAGGGAGCAGGGAAGGAGAAACAGTAAAATAAGTAAACCAAAAGAAAAAACTGGGGCAGAAGATATGATAAATGAAGAATATATGTTCATCTTATAAACCCAAAGTTCTCACTTGCAAGATAACATATCTTGCCTATTAATCTGGAATTATAATGTTTGAATCCTTGAACTCCTCCAAGAAACTGAACCCTTAGAAAACTCACTGATTTATAAATAATTTGTAAGTATCTCTCAAACATGGGAGAATGCCCCTAAGACTTTAATACTAGTCTCTACTTTAAGTAACTGGCAAATGAGCAGAAACAGATACTTCACTTCACATCAAGAATAAGGGTTGATGGAGGGAGGTGGATGGGGGATGGGCTACATGGATGATGAAGATTATTAAGGAGGGAACTTGTTACGGTGAGCATTGGATGTTGTATGTAAATGATGAATCACTGAATTCTAGTCCAGAAATGAATATTATACTGTATAAAACTGCCTAAAATTTAAATAAAAATTAATTACTTAAATTTAATTTTAAAAATAAAATAAAATTTTAAATTAAAAAAATAATGAACATGACATATGTTTTGTGACATAGTTCAAGACATTCATCTCTTCCAATTCTCACCTGAAATCTCAGTGTTTTAGGAGAATCCAAAATGATTCATATTTCAGATACCTTGTCAAGTATGAAACTTTTGTAGTCCATCCATTTTCATGGTCAAAATGATGACTACAGATTTCTACTTTCTTTTGGGAAGCCATCTCTCCAACTAAACAACTCTATACCGTAAGTGGCTAACCTGACCTATGGCTTCAGAGGCGTACATGAAACCATAACCATAAAACCTGCATATTCGGGTTGCCTGGGTGGCTCAGTTGGTTAAGCAACTGCCTTCGGCTCAGGTCATGATCCCGGAGACCCGGGATGGAGTCCCACATCAGGCTCCCTGCTCAGCGGGAAGCCTGCTTCTCCCTCTCTCACTCCCCCTGCTTGTGTTCCCTCTCTGGCTGTGTTTCTCTCTGTCAAATAAATAAAACCTTTAAAAATAAAACAAACAAACAAACAAACAAAAAAACCTGCATACTCATTTTTTTGGTCAGACTGTTTAAAACCTTAGCACATGACCCTTAGCAAAGGACCCAGAGGCAAAGTCTAGGGAGATAGAGACTATCCCAATGGCAATGAGTATCTGGATCCAGTCATGCCTGAGGCCAGCTATGTTCTGGATTTTTAAAAAATATGAAATAAAATAGAAGTCCTACTCTCCCTAAATCAGTTTGAGTTGAATGTTCTTCATCTGTATTGATAAGAAACCAGGCAATACATTCTCTGTAAGTTTTCCTTATTTCTCCTCACACACACCCAATCTGATCAAACACACAATCACAACCAATTGCTTGCCTAACTTTGCCTTATAGCCAGGATGAACATAAATTATTCTTTTGCACATTACATTTGAATGCCTTTATCTCCCAAGCCCTTTAAAAAAACAGCTAACCTCTGTAATACTGCTCATCAAACATCAAATCTCTTAGGTGTTCTAACATGTCAGCTCAATTGTTGGCTAGGAGGATCTCAAGGGCAGACAGATCAGCTGCAAAGATCAGCTCATCTGTCATGCACAATCACCTAAAGCCAAATAACTGTCAAACTCCCCAAGTTCTGTTCTCCCCACTCCCAGAACCTCTATCATTGAAGATTCCTGGAAAGTTTTCTATCTGAAATCAAATGAAAAAATGATAGATGAAACACAGAAGAGCCTCAAATCACAAATCAAATTCATTGGATGAAACATAACTCTATAAGATGTTAAGATTTATATTTTTCCCTGAATGAGCTTACAGGGAACAATTATAACCTATTCATAACTCTCTATGCTGGATTTTTAAGTTGTTTTTGATCAATGGCTGGTTGTAATTTTATAAAAGAATCTCTCCGATGACACAAATATTGTTATATCCCAGAGGAACTGCAGAACTAATCAATCACTCTTACATAAGAAGCACTCACTGTGAAAATAATGTCCTCGACCGAACAATGAACTTGAACACATATTCCAAAGCTTTCAGAGTTCTTAGGATCGGCTCACATTGCTCCCCTCTGCTGGAGGTATCCAAGTAAGTCTTCAGCACCATCATCAATTTCCTGAATAAGGGATTGTATTTTCAAAATACATCTCTTTCCAGCCCATAGCATGGTCATTAATTTGCTCCATAAATTATAAAGCATTCAATCAAAGGTTAAAGGTGGTGGTATATGTAAGCTTACTCACTCGTTTGTAGGCATAAAAATAACTCTGCTTAAAATATATATTTATTTAATAGGTAGTGAGTAACTATTTCCTGCCCATAGAAAACCAGCAAAGAAATAACTAGCAAGGGAAAAAAATCTTTTGACTAGGAAAACTAGTCACCATCAGGATATGACTGGGGAAAACGGTGGTGAGAATGCTCTTTTCCGCATTTGCTTCCAACAGAAAATATTCTAATAATATTATGAAATTCCTTTGCTGAGAAACTTTCCGTATTTCTTCATTACCAGCAAGGCAGACCTCTAACTATTTGGCCCAGCTTTCAAGACCCCTTTACCAACTGCCTTCTCCCAACCTCTCCAGTATCACCTCCCATCTGTAACCATCATCCCCTATACCCAAGCTATAATGGGCTACTTGGTCTGTGTGCTTTCTCCTCCCTAGCCTCTGAATCCCAGTGTCTACTGTAGCTACTCAATAAATGATAGCTGACTGACTGAATGAATGAATGCTTTCATGTACTTCTACTACAATAAAATATGCATTCTAACCTATGGGTTTGCATATTTTTATTTAATCCATATAACCTAGTATGAATGGAGTTTTATCAGTAAATGGAGAACTCACAGAGCCTGGAACAAAAGGAAAATACTCAAGTTCTTTGCTCTCTAGGCATCCCGGTGGGGCCAACAGGGGGCACACGAGAAATCCCTGTATGTGCAGTAACTTACTTGTAAGCCAAGGTGGCACTGAAATGCTGTTGAATATAAGCCTCCAGAACGGTATTGAAATGCTGAAATTTCCGGTCAGCAATGAGTCCTATTATGTAGATCTGAGGAAGATTCAAGGAATCAGTGTTCGGGGGGTCAGACCCAAGGCAAGAAGCCATACTCACATGGCATAACTAAACTCCAGTAAAATGTTGTTTGGTTTTTTAAAAGATTTTATGTATTTATTTGCCAGAGAGAAACACAGCTAGAGAGGGAACACAAGCAGGGGGAGTGAGAGAGGAAGAAGCAGGCTTCCCACTGAGCAGGGAGCCCGATGTGGGGCTCGATTCCTGGACTCCGAAGACACACACAGCAGGTGCCCCCAGTAAAATGTTTTTTGCTCAGGAATTAGCTCATAGATATATTGTTAGTCTTCTTCATTAATGTTATCTCTTCTAAAAAGCATTCTATGAAGTATGCTATAGTGTATATCTAGGATTAAAGGGTTTTTTGGTCAGATAAATCTGACAAATCTCAGGATACCATTGTTAGACTGCCTTCTTTACAGCAGGGTTCTTAGAGTCTTAACATATCTACATGCATTGTGAATCTCTGAGAGGGTCATACAATGTCCAGCACTTCCCTAAGAGTTATTTAATCAAAGGATCTTTTTGTCATAAAGCATCTTTCTGGAGCGTTAGTTTTCCAAGAGACTTTTGGGAAGTACTAGACTAAGTCACAGTTGTCTCCAAGTGATCTCTTTAAAATGTAAATGTCACTGACATAAGTAGTTAACATATTAAAACTTTATTGAGACCCTAGTATGGACATGACACTGAGAAAACATAATATGGGACAGAGATGAGGAAGACACAATTTGGGAAGATGGAAAAGGACAGATCAGGATAGCGTGCCACCATAAAATATTCTAGATAGGCAGGAGGATGTAATGACACTGGTAAGTTGGAGACTATGAGAAAGAAAAAGGTAGGAAACATTTTGGATGCTTCACGACCTGGCCAAGGACTAGCTTCCAGCATTCATGGAAAGCCGAAGCCATTATTCATGGTATCCAGCTTCATGTACTTGCAACAAGTGCCAATATGACATCAACAATTAAAAATCCCTTTTTACTCACCTTGCCATGCTTTTAAATGGACCTAGAAACAAACAAACAAACCAACCAACAACAACAACAAAAAACCCAGCGGCACATTCATGCATTGCTCTGGTTGCTGAAAGTTATAATGCATCCAAGAGTTCATGAAAAGGGTGACAAAGGCCACAAATTCTCAGTGTTTCACAGTGTGATACATATTAATGTCTAATAATCTCTTTCCCCTTTTTCTTACCAAAGCATCAAAGACGAGGATATCATACTCATTACTTTGAGAATGCTCCATCATGATATTGAAGAGGGCATCCAGAGTATCCTGGAGAAACTAGATACAATAATGAAGGTCATGTTAAAAAACAGTGCAGGTAACCCAGAAATCCCACTCCTCTGTGTATTCCCAAGAAATGAGAGCATATATCCACCATACGCTGCAATCAAAAGGTCCAGCGAGCTAGCTTGCTTTTCTTTCTTTCTTTCTTTCTTTCTTTCTTTCTTTCTTTCTTTCTTTCTTTCTTTCTTTCTTTCTTCTTTCTTTCTTTCTTTCTTTCTTTCTTTCTTTCTTTCTTTCTTTCTTTCTTTCTTTTTTAAAGATTTTATTTATCCATTTGACAGAGAAAAACATAGCTAGAGAGGGAACACAAGCAGGGGGAGTGACAGTGGGAGAAGCAGGCTTCCCGCTAAGCAGGAAGCAGGATGCGGGGTTCTATCCCAGGACTCTGTCCCAGGACTCGAGGATCATGACCTGCACTGAAGGCAGACACTTAATGACTGAGCCACCCAGGCACCCCCCCCCCCCAGGAGCTTTCTTAACAAAATCCAGAACTTGAAGCAACCCAGTTGTCAACCAACAGCATGAATGAACATATGGTGGCATTTTAATACTACAGAATACTCCACAGTGATTAAAAAAGAAGAAGAAGAAGAAGAGCAAACAACTTCTACATGAAACAATGAGGCTAACTCCCATAAGAATTGTGTAGCATAAGATAAATCAGACACAACGATATACATTATTTATTACTGTATTTTCATGAAATTCAAGAATAGGCAAAAAAAAAAATCTATCATAGCAGTCAGCATAGTGGAGGTTAAGAAGGGGTATGAGAGAACCTACCACAAGGTCAAAAATGTACTGTTATCTTGATCTAGAGGGTGGGTAAATGGGTATATACATGTGTAAAAATATAAGAAACTGTACTCATAGGGTAAGAGCACTGTCCATCTTTGACTGTATTATATATTTCAATAGCAAAGTTTTTTAGAAAAATAAAATAGAATGCAAAGATGGAGACAATGTAATTCCCTCCCAGATGCTTCTGCAAGCTGCCCAAAGGTAATAGACCTTATGAAAGGATGTCTGGAGAATTTTCCTGCTACTGGTGAACCAGGTAAGTGGGTCCATAGTGCACATTTAAAGCACTGATCTGAAAATTCTACCATTGCTTCTCCATGTACAGAAAATGAACTAAAATCTTCCTTCCTAAGGGATGGGTCAATATTTCCTATAGTCCCTGAAAACACACAACTACCAAATCAAGATGTTTATTCTCAGAGTTTCTAGCTGGACCAAGTTCCTGATGGAAACAAGATCATCAAGACCTATGGGAAACACTTGTCCCATAGAACTGGAGAGAAGGGTTGTTTAATTAAATTTATACCTCAGACACTATATTCTCCAACACCATGTAGATACAACAATACATCTGACATTTGTATTGTTTTCTGCTTGTTTCGCTTAAAATATGAGTCCTGATGTCTTTCTCTCTTTTATGTATAATATATATTACTCTGTAAGCAGCAGGAACTAAGAATAGTTTTTATTTCTAATAGTAACATGTAAGTAGTACTAAGACATCACACTAGTATAGCAACTTATACCAACAAAAATAATGAATAGTTAACTATTTATTGAACTCTGCATGATTTACATGTTTAGTTCAGTATTATGTACTTTGTGTAAGAAACTATGCTAAGTAATTTTAAATATTATTGCTTTGGATGCTCATAACCACTCTATAAAATATGTCATATTCACAATATCATCACGTAAAGTTGGCAAGTGGTTGAGCTGAGATCTACACCCAGGCTGATCTCCTTCCAGGAACTGAACACAACCATAGTTTTCTACCACTTGACATTCAACATCATTGAACCATATAAGCCTCTGAACTTCCAAGTAAAGGTTTCTCATGGCAATTTGGGACACTGTGTCCCACTGTTAGAGAAAAATCCCATCTCCCTCAACACTTCATTTGTCCCTGAAGCCACCCATGATTTAAAGCTCTGCCACTGGGGGAAGAAGACAAACAAAATGAAGCCCCACTGACCTTCACCACTTCCTCTCCATCGACGATCTTCAATTTCTCTAAGTTCTCCTGTAGCAGCTGAGGTTTCATACGCCACTTGAGCAAACCCAGCAAGCCCACTGAAATAGAGTTCACATAAGCAGTGTTACTCTTCTTGGCTTAAAATGTCCATTCAAGAACCCCTGGGGTTACCCCTGCTCACATGCGCATGCCCACTACATATATACAGCCCTTGATGGTTTCATTACCGTTTTGGGTGAGCTTTGTGGAACACACCAGGGTGGAAATGGAGAATACATCCCGGGAGCTGACAGAGAGCCCCCCAACACTGCTGGAGCTTCGACTCAAGGTGGCTCCCTTATTCTCCACATGGTGTCGATAAGAAGGAAGTGTCAGGTAAGCACTGGCATCCTCCATCTTCTTACTCTCCCCCTAGAAACAATACCTTTGTTACTTCCTCCAGCCATGGGCACATGCCCAATGTCTCATGGAACTTGCAGTGGCCAGCTTACACATAAGGTGCAGAGAGTCAGAATTAGAAAAATCATCAGAGAAGCAATTTTTCTGCTATTTTTCACAAAACAGGCAAAAACTCAAAGTTGCATTAATGGAAAAGGGGTTGACCAACCAACTGAAGGCTAGGTGGACTTCACTAACAGCATGGAGGGAATTCAAGATTTTCCTGACAGGCCATTTTGGGTCCTTCTAAATTTCTTGAGATTTTTTTTTAAGTAGGCTCCACATCCAGCATAAAGTCTAACATGGGGCTCGAACTCATGACCCTGACGTCAAGACCTGAGCTGAGATCAAGAGTTTGATGATTAACTGACTGAGACACCCAGGCATCCTTAAATTTCTTGAGGTCTTAACACACACCTACCAGCAAGATAAGGAATCATTTTAAAGGAAAAGTTAAGAGCAAAGGCACTAAAGTCTGAAAGTCCTGGGATCTAGACCCTATTCTACCATTCATAAGTCTTGCCTATGCTTGGTCTCTCTGTGTTATTTTTCTCATGATTAAACTGAAGATTAATATCTAGCTCCTAGAAATTTGGGGCAGACTAAATGCACATAATGCATATACAGCTCTTAGCAGAGTTGATAGACACCTCAGTCCCTTGGCATGTGGGAATGCATGGTTAGAGGTAAGCATTATAGGAGTTCAAGTTTATTGAGCCCCTACTTTGTACTGGATGCTATTCGAAGTACTTTATTAAGCCTTGGTTTATTTCTTTAAACCTCACAAGTGCTACTGTCACAGTCATACACACTGCTATCATCCTCAGTTTACAGACAAGGAAACTTGAGACTTAAAAAGAATGAGTACATTGCAAACTGACTATAACTGGACCTTTGCTACCCCCTCCCCACCGCGCCCCACCCCGCCAGCTGCCATGAGTTCACAGTCTGTTGGGGAAGAACGGCTTTTAAGGCAAGAACTACCTTGATGTGCCATAAATGAGAAGAGAGCAGCTGTGCAGAAGAAGGGAGTGGGGGTTTCCAGAAAAGCCAGAGAGACTCAGAGAAAGAGTGCCTGGTGGTGAAGACTTGATGAGGCTGTGTTTGCCATGAAACCCACAGGCAAAAGGGTGTTTTCAACCCCCAGGCTGAGAAAGCCAAAGACAAGTGTTGGATTCCTATGCCAACAGCTTAGCCTTGTCCTCCTTCACAAGCATATGCTTTGTCTCCAGCCAGGTGCTAGCATAGGCATCCTGCTGCCATAAGAGGGATTGTGGGAAAGCATGCAGGTGAAATCAAGGCAAAGACTTTCCACTTCTCAAACACACAACAAATCTCATGTTGTAAAATAATGATAGTTGATATCTGTACACTCTCTTATACACAGCTCTTCCACATGGGTCATCTCATTGGTTTATCATAAATATTACCATCATACTTAAGAAAAAGAAAACTGGGGGCACCTGGGTGGCTCAGGGGGTTGAGCCTCTGCTTTCGGCTCAGGTTGTGATCTCCCAGTCCTGAGATAGAGTCCTGCATTGGGCTCTCTGCTCGGCGGGGAACCTGCTTCCTCCTCTCTCTCTGCCTGCCTCTCTGCCTACTTGTGATCTCTCTCTGTCAAATAAGTAAAATCTATTAATAAAAAAAGGAAAGAAAGAAAGAAAAAGAAAACTGACACTCAGTAAGATGTGTGACAATGATTCCATATTCTGTCAGTGGTAGGATGAGGACCTCAGATTCTGATATATTTTCATCAGTGGTAGTGAGACGTCTCTCAAGTGTTTCTTGCTGATCTTCCACCTATCCCACAGAGGTCTTTACAGAGTCAGTAGCCTATTCATTTTTTTAAAAAGATTTTATTTATTTATTTGACAGAGAAAGAGACAGTGAGAGAGGGAATATGAGCAGGAGGAGTCGGAGAGGGAGAAGTAGGCTTCCCACTAAGCAGGGAACCTGATGTGGGGCTCAATCCCAGGACCCTGGAATCATGACCTGAGCTAAAAGGCGAATGCTTAACAACTGAGGCACCCAGGTGCCCCTCAATAGCCCATCCTATATTACAATAACCTTTTCCACTTACTCAGTGTGCTATGTACCTATCATGGTTGTGTTTACATGAGCGGTCTCATGCGATATTCACTGAGGGCTCATAGAGGAGGACGCAGAAGCAGAGAAGTTAAGATTTTGTGCAAGGCCACATAGCTGGTGAACGCTTGTATGTGTGATTCTGTGCTCCCTGCTGTTAACCACTAAGCAATCCTGTCATCTTCCCTACAGAGTTAATTCCAACACATGGTACCTTTAGGACAACCAAGTCATGAGCTCCATCTTGCAGAGTAGTCCCATCTTCCTTCATCAACTTCACATAGGACATGGCAAAGTTCTTTTCCCCTTTATCTTTGGCTAGAAATAGCATTATGTAGTCAAGGAAAAGAAAATGACACATGAGCCACCCAGTTATCCCCCTCCTTCCCCCTTAGGAGAGCTTCAGAGATGCCATTTGGTCAGGTACTCACATTCCAGGGATGAGCGATGTCGAAACATGAACCTCAGATGGATCCTCTGCATGTCTTCAATAGGAACAGCCACCTTGGTAGGCAGAAACCAGAGCTCAGAAGACAATGAGTTAAACAGCCCTCCCCCTCCAGGCCCCCCCAAAAGCAGCCTGACCATTTAACTGAGAGAGCTGCATGCTGATTTATTACCCATCCATCAAGCCTAATGAACTGTAAATAAATTACATAAGAACTAGCTATGAAGAGAAAATAAAGTACCAAATGTAATCCATTTGGCAAATTGCATTCCTAGCCAATGAAAAGAGGTTCGTAAATTATAGTGGGTTAAAATGAATCTCCCCAAATTGATATAAAAGTCACATAACTTTAGCACAGGATTTGATGCACTGCAAACTGCACGATGCACATTTTCTTGACACACTCCAGGAGTTCTGGCAATTGCAGCAGGGCTTAGCAAATTAACAATGGTCATTAGGGGGTATGCTTGAAGACTCTTGTTTATGCAAATTCATAAAAATGCTTGAATCCAACAATATTTGGGAAAATCCTAGGACTCATTCCCATCCTTGGCTGGACAGATATCCAGATGCTTTTACCGCTGAAGACACTGAGTAAAATCTGTCAGATCTCAGTCACCCCCATTTCACTGTCTAGTGGGCAGTCTATTGCACCCTAAACTGACACACATGCAGGCTGGCTCTGGACTGCCCACCTCCTCACACCTCATAGCTCTCTCTGCAACATACGATTCAACCCGAAGCAAGGAAGCTCAGCTACCAGTGAGGAAACCACCTTGATTTTCGAAAGGGACAAGTTTACACTGAATAGATGGCTATTAAAAGCCAAACAGATTTATACTTTGGGGCACTTTCTGCTCCAGAGAAAGAAATTTGAGCCTGAGAAGGTTCACCATTTGTGATTTCAGACAGAACAAAGGAACTGAGAGCCTCCTGGGCGACTGCAGTCCAATTCATTCTTTCACTGTGAATCACATGGCCCCTGCAAGCCATAGTCCTGGGAAATGCTGGCCTTGCTGATGCCAGGCAGAAGCCCTGCAACTCAAAAGCTCATGGTTCACATGGGGAGACACAAATTTTAACAACCATGTTACAAGGGCTAGCAAAGAGAAATAAAGTACAATGGAACACAGAAAAGAGGAAACCAACTTGGGTCCAATAGCTTTCTGACCCCAAATTTGGGCAGGTCATCATTTTGAAAAGAGTGAGTGCAGGGACACCCACTGAGGAAAATGGGAATATAGGTGACCAGGCAAGAGCCACTGAGGTTTGGATAGCTGTGTCAGAAAAGGAAGTTATGTGAACATCTTGTGTTTGGGTTCAGAGCACATGGTGAATAAAGATTGCTACTAATTACAAAGCAGAGAGATATTTGAAGCTGTGTTCAAGCTTCGCTATTCACTGAACTGATTCCAAATTCCTCTTCCAATGCACAATATTCCCTTCTGCTTCATGTGACAATCTGGTAAGGTGAATATTTATGATTAATGCCGCTTTTATCTCAAACACGCTCCCAAGATATTATCTTTCAGGCATTAAGTGGTCTTTTATAGCCTCACGTTCACTTGCAAGCTCTGTGGCTGCTCACTGCTGAGTGGAATGACACGGCTTGGCAGGCTGGGCACTGTGTGCAGACCATCTGACAATCCCGTAGTGGCTGATTCTGGGTCAGTGAAGGGGGATCAAGAGGACCGGGGTACTCACCCACTGGGCCACCATTTCCACTGCCTGACACACCACTGGACACACACTAGGGTATTGCTTCAGATCTTAGGGCGGTGTCTCAGAGCCCCTAGATACATGTTTGCTATCATGATTTATTATTATTATTATTATTACCTTGACTGTTTCCATCCACCGTGGCTGTTTGACTTGATAGTACACAACGGACCGGTATTCATTCATGGGCTTGTCCCCAGCTCCCACGCAAATTGCATTCTGACCCAAGGGAAAAAGAGAGAGAAAAACACTTGAGAATTGTCATTTTCTTTGCTTGGGCACTATTAGTCCCAAAGGCAACACTGGCCCTAGGGGCAGGAAAACCCTCCCTTCACCAACCCTTCTGCCAGGTGCCCTCTACATGACAGATTTATCCATGAACATCCCAGCCCCAGGAGTGACAGCTGCTTAACTCCAGAAATCCTATCACTTGCATTCTGGAAACCACTGGAGCACACCGGGCACTGACGTGACTGTCTGATTGTAAATGGTAACCAGCCCTGGAGTGACTGCATGCTGCCAGTCTTATTAATCCTATTTGTTTCTTAAATCTGAATGTGCGGGAAGTTTACAAACAGGCTCAGACCAGTCAAGCAGCGGTTCATTGTGATGGATTCTGATGTTAACAGGAAGGTGGGTGACAGGAGGAGCCTGGACTGCAGACAGATACAGGGGCCGAGAGGCTCGAGGGAGCCCTACTGTTACCAAGTATCTTCGGAGAGCAGGCCCATGCCAAGCACTGGGATATGGGCATGAATAAGATATTAAACCTGACATGAGGGTTCACAGTTTTGGGGAGGGATCATTAGGTAAACAGACAAGTCACTGAAGAACACAATGTGATGGCAGACATGTATCTCTCCTACAATGGGACATAGAGAAGGGATCTGTAAGTGCAGCCTGAGGATTCAGGGAAGATTTCTTAGAGGTGAGGACAGCTGAGGGTCTTGAAGAAAGATTCCAAATTGGCTTTGAGCAAAAATAAGGGAAAGATATTCTAAGCAGCGAATGAGCACAAGAACAAGCATATTTGTATAGGGTATTTGTTGTTTGACATAAAAAACACCCTCAGAGCAATAAGGAAAATTATCTTCTAATAGAGTCTTTCAGCCCCTAATTCTATCTCTGTTAATTCTAGCTATGTGGCCCCCAAACAAGATCTAAACTAGGGTCTCCCATAAAGGGCCTAAGAATTTTACCTCCAGTCTCTAGATAGGGACATAAGGATTGGTTTTGGAGCCCTTGGCCCCCAAATTGCAAAATTATGTGCCTCTGGGGATTTTTTGGATGACAGACTCCTTGTCTCTTATTAGATTCTATTAGATTCATTAATGGATCCTTGACACACCCTCCCCCCCAACGACCCCTACTGGGTTAAATAACCAAAGCCAGACACATACAAGCACTTTAGGAGGCCCCGTGAGAAAAGCTAACTTGCAGGAAGGAGAATCCTGCCTCTCTCACTGGAATTCTCCCTCTTTACTTCCAAGCTGTAGGGCAAGCCAAACTGAGTCCATTTCAAAATAAGGATATAGCATCTTTTCAGAATTAATCTCTCAAAAAAAAAAAAAAAAAAAACACCAAGAATTGGATGTCTGAGTGGCTCAGTCTGTTAAGCGTCTGCCTTTGACTCAAGTCATGATCCCAGGGTCCTTGGATTGATCCCCAAGATGGGCTTCCTGCTCGGGGGGAGCCTGCTTCTCCCTCTCCTTCTGCCTGCCACTCTCCCTGCTTGTGTTCACTCTCTAAATAAATAAATAAATACATAATCTTTATTTTAAAATTAATTAATTAAATTAAATTAAAAATAATCAAACATAAAAGAAGAATAACCAGTGAACTAAAAATGAGGAAAGACAATCTCTTGGTTTTCAATGGGATGAAGTCTTTCAGAAATTTTTGAGGCTTGAACTACAAACATGCTTTCAAATTTAATCTAACCATTTAGAGAGACTGTTTTTTGTCCAGCATTATCCAGAGCCCTTTACACATACTACCTCACTTCATCCAATCCTCACAAACACCACTGATGATCCCTGCTGTTATCCCCATTTCAAAACTGAGTAAACGGAGGCCCTGAGAGGTTAAGTCACTTGCCCAAAAAGATAGCAGAGTTAGCATATATCTCCAACTCCCTATCTCTCTATCTAGTGTTTCTTTCATAACAACTTAGATGCTTTCCAGCCTCCCAAGATTTATATCAAGTGATATTTATGGGCTTAGAGTTTCTGTAACTTCAGTGAATCCCATGTAGCTTATAAAATCTGAAAAATACACATATATCTCTGGCAAAAGTAAAATTTTTGCTGTATGGTGGACAACTGACTCCCACAAAACTATCCTGATGATGAAAATTTTTGATTGCCTGAGGCCGTAAAAAAGAGATTCAGTATTACTCTGAGAAAGACCTAAGATCCTCACCCTCAATGTGCCAGAGATAAAACTGATAAAAACAGAGATAAAATTCTCGACAAGTGTCGAGAATCATGGCCAGGGACTGAGTCCAGTTTTAGAGAAAATATAAATTTATATATGTCTCAAGTAAACCTACTCAATAATTTTCCCCATTGCCTGCTCCCAATACCCCCAATTAATAGTAAGAATTCCTAGTTGGTTTTAGGTCAGTTGAAGACAATCTGTGTCAGAATAAGGATAGCCTAGAGGCTTTAATGCTGACTTGGTCTTGGTAGACACACTCTAGGAGGAGGAAAAATCAGGCTCCTTACACAGCCCTGTGGACCTAGTAGTAATCACTGGAGGAACAAATGACACCATGGATGCGAAAGCACTTTAAGAGCCAGAGTGTTCAACACCTATAAGGCCGTACCCTGGGAAGATGCCAATCATCGTCCATAAGGCAAGAATAAAACCAGAAACTACTATTCCTTTCTAGCAATAATGGACAATTTTAATGAACACCTGTTATGTAAATCAGCTCATCTGAAGTTCACAAAAGCAAGGTACAACTGCTGGTCTCCTACTATTCAGACAGAAAATTATAGGCAGAGAGAGATTACAGAATTTGTTCAAGGTCATTCTGCTAATCCAGGCTGCACCAGGAATTGAGTTTGGCCGCCTGGCCCGGTGTTCATGATCTTAAGCACTCTAATGCCCTGTCCTCCACACCCTGCCTCTACCCCCATAAGCTAGCTGGTCTCAGAAAAGCAGAGGTTTCTAGGCCTGTCATCACAGCCTTCTCACTTCTCCTTAAACTTGCTTCAGGCATCCATCCACATCCTTTGCCCATTTGACTGCCTGCATTCCTGCCCAGTTGCTTTGCCTTCTCTGAATGTTACCTCTCCTTCCACTTTCCCAGTATTTACTGCAAATCAGGTGCTTTACTGATACCATTTTGTTACCTTGCAATCCCAAGAGGGATGCAAGAGGAGGAGATGGTGATTCCTCCTTTACAGATAAATAAAACTTGCCAAGATTACACAGCTACTAGGTTAGGATTTGAATCTGATCTATTTGATCCCAGAGCCCACCCCATTTGCTTCTCTGCTATGGCCCCTCCTGAACAAGGTTGCTGAGACCCCAAAGTGATCCAAGGACAAGTGTAACCTACTCTGTCCTCTGGCCCTACTCAACCTGTGTGCACCTATAGCAGGAAAAGAACTAGATATTCCTGAAAGGGACTGTTCCCGCAGGAACCCACCAGTATCAAGTGTTTGAGTGTGCTGCCTGACAATTAATTAGGCAGTAATATTTATTTCTGCAAATAGAGAACAGCCTCCCACAGGCTTCCTTAGCAATTTTCAATAGTCAGTCAACTGAACTCCCCCATAACTTGCCTAATAGAGGAAACTGCAAATTACCACCATGCCCCATAGTTACCGCTCCATTTCAACCCCCAGAATACCTGCTTATACATTCATCTTTGAAGAGTGTGTCTGCTCAGCCTGGTAGGATACGACTGGAAAGGGCGGCACAGGGATAGAAGGAAGAATGTCTCAGAAGCGAGATAAGACACCTGCCTTCCTGTTAACTGTTAACTGTTCCTTCTAATTTGTCCTTCAGCAATACTGAAGGCAAGCATATCAGTGTTTTTAAAAATGAAGCTGAGGTTTAAAAGTTCTCCAACAGGTAGTTGAATAAAAATAACTTCAAAGCAATGATCTATATGTTCGTGAAATGCAATTTCCCTTTCAGATAAAAGCCCTCTGCTCTTCTTTTGTGTTCCTTTGAGCAAAGTGTCTCTCACTTATTTTACTCTTCAGAATCTAACAAAAAGAGGATGAGTTGAACGCTTGGATTTTTATTCAACCAGGTAGTAATTAATGGGGCAGTCTTTATCAAAAAAAAGACAGCAGGATTTCCTTAAATTCAAAAAATAATTATGAATCTTCTCAGAATTTGATAGAGTAGTTATTAGCTTCATTTCTGAAATGAGAAATAAGTTGGAGGATTTTTTATTTTTAAAAGATGGGCATTATCATGAGCTGTTTAAGAGGGCCCAAAACCTGGACTCAAACCCCATCTGTGCCACATACTAACTTTATGAACTTGGAAAAGTTGTTTCACTTGAAGATTTAGTTTCACCCTCTGTACAAATGAGAATAATAATGGAAATGCACCATACTTACTCCAGTGCCTGGTGCATAGTAACTCCTCTGTGAATGCTAATTATGTTCTTAGGTAGAGGGTAGCAAAATCTGCCTGAGCCCCATGCCCCAAGGCTAGAGCAGATGATTTATCAATACTCACGCCCCCACCCACTCTGCTATCTAATCACCTACTGTGGCCTAAGAGGAATCTTTGCCCACGCTGAAACTGCTGCTGAGAGCTGATTTTATTTTCAGCTCAGTAGTCCAAAAGGAGAAATTGAGAACAGAACCCTCCCACACGCTGGACACAATTGCTGACAACCTTAAAGGAAATATAAGCAAATAAATGTAAACACACATGAGAAATATTGTATAGGACATATGCTGTATAAATATTTATAGCAATGTGCTTTGCATTCTTGAATACACTGTGTTGGTCCTCTGGAGACCAATTTACGAATAAGGCTTTCCACCAGAATTTCTAGCTGAGCACTAGGGAGTTGGATTAAGTGTTGGGAATGTCTGTTTTGAGGCCGTCCTGAGTCTCCACACCAGCCCAAGGCTCTGTATTGATCCTTTTTCTTGCCAGGGATTTTGTCTGAATAAACCAGCTCAGATTTCAATGAGAACAACATTTTAACAGTAAAAAGCTGACCTATAAGCTGAGGCCAAGCAGAAAGGAAAAAAGGAAGAAAGGAAGAAAAGAAGAAAGGAAGAAAGGAAGAAAGAAAGAAAGAAAGAGAGAGAAAGAAAGAGAAAAAAGAAAAAGAAAGGACCACGAAAGAGTAGAAACCGACACTGAAAAACTGCTTTGATGTAAAGACAATGCGACACAAGATCTTACTATGGGCCAGCGTGCAAACCCAGCTCCCCAGGTGTAGGTGACATTACTCAAGGTCATCCCGGAGGCACCTGACATTTAGGGAGCACACTGGGATGGGAAAAGTAGATCTTCCTGAGCAGAAGCCCCCAAGGCAGCCGCGGCACCCAGAGCAGCGGCAGGGTCCCTTACAGGCAGCATTTTGCCGTCCTCGGCGCACACACACATGATCACTTCCACGTTCCTCTGCGTGGTCTTGTTATACTTGTCAAAGTCGCCTTGTAAGAGAGTGATGTAGATGTCGTTCCTGACATCCCCTGCAGGCAGAGGGAGAGAGAGACAAGAGTTGACATGTCACTACGCCCAGGGGAGACACTGACTAGAAGGCACAGGAGTGGGGGGTCGGAAGTCAAGTACCCCGCCTTGGCATCTTATTAACAAAATGAAGATCAGACATGTTTCAAAAAAAGCATTGTTTCCTCATCAGGGAGGCTGGAGAAGGAGGTAACAAGGTGATGGAGGAACATTTTTTTTAGGACAGCAGCTGCCAAAAGGTAGGTAGGATGGTCAAAATCGGCTCCGGTCTTCTCACCGTTAAAATTACTGAATTTCCATCCTCTAGTGACACCTTCTGGGAAGGTGAAGGAAAGCTCCTTGGCCCATGAGTAATAATCATAGTCCAGAGTCACAGCTGCAGACATCTTACTGTGCTGAAGCAAATGAGGTGACTTTTCCAGAGTCCAAGGAACAAGGGATCAGGAAAGAGGTTGGGAGAATCTTCAAGAATAAGGGGCAATAGGGGGCGCCTGGGTGGCTCAGTTGGTTGAGCGACTGCCTTCGGCTCAGGTCATGATCCCGGAGACCCGGGACTGAGTCCCACATCGGGCTCCCTGATCGGCGGGAAGCCTGCTTCTCCCTCTCTCACTCCCCCTGCTTGTGTTCCCTCTCTGGCTGTGTTTCTCTGTCAAAAAAATAAAATCTTAAAAAAAAAAAAAAAAAAAAAAAAAAAAAAAAAAAAAAAAAAAAAAAAGAATAGAGGGCAATAAGAATTGAAAAACCCCACAGGGAAATGCACGGAATTGATGTCTCAGGTAAAGCACAGGTCCCCAGTGGACCACCAGACACTGTGGAAATACGCTGAATAAATTAGCGAGAACAGTGGTGGATCCAAGTCTAAGACAGGTTTAAGATAAAAGGGAAGCTTCAAACAGTGTTATTATATAATCGTTTTTGTTTTTCTCGTACTGTGTACATGTTTGGACACTTTTAATAGAGGTTGCTTCTGGAGACAAAAATTTGAGGGAGCTTTTAGCATTTCACTTTTTACCTTTTCATGATACTTGAGTATTTTACAATGGGCATGGTATCCTCTCGTAATAAAAAAAAAGTTTAAAAATTTAAGAGAATGACAATATTCTCCCCCAAAGAATAGAATTATTCTATGTGTAGTAAAGTAGAAAGGACATCCATGGTAAATTAAGTGGTAAACCGAGTAGCAGAACCCTATATAAAGCACATAAAGTAATGTTATATAAAGCATATGAAGTGTGATCCCATCTGTGAGTGGGAAAAAGTGCATGTGTATATATTTATGTGCTTGTGTTTATTATGAGACTACAAGGAAGAATTTTGGATATATAAAATTATTTTCAGTGGTTACCTTTAGGGAGAGAGGTAGAGAAAAAGCAGTCAAAAAGGAAGGAGTTGACTCTTTGAAAAGAAAATGGTTGTAACAAGCCAGACCACCCCCTGCCCCAGGGGAAGGTCAGACCTGGCATGATGATCTCTGGGAAGCCCAGCTTCCTGGCCACCACAGTGGTCCTGTCCACCAGGTGTGGGTAGTCCTTGCGAATCTGAATGATGTCACCCACAAGCATCTTCATGGTCACCCAGAGACCTGGAAGGGAATGCTCACCCTGTAGAGTCAACTTCAAGGTATGCTCAGTCTAACCCTCCCGCCATCTCTCGCTTTGGGTTCTTTCTAGAGGAGATTGCTGGAAGCAGAGAGAAACAATTACAGATGTAGTGACCCAACACAGGAGGAGGAAGGAAGATGAAAAGCAGAGGGGCTCTGGGGCCAGACATCTATGGGTCTGAAACCCACTCATTACTTCCAGCAGCATTAGCTTCTGTCAAATTCATCCATCCAGAGCCTTTGGGAAGTAAGGTGGATACTACCTATCTCACAAGACTGTGGGAAGAACTAAATCAAATACGGAGGTTTATGAAGGTACCTGACACATAGGAGATGTGGTTTGGGCACTAGGACATTCAGATTCAGGAGATGTGGTTTCCATTTCCATAGATCACATGCTTCCATTTTTCACAATGGTCTGCATGGAAGGAAGACTACATTTCCCAGGTTTTACAATTTTGAGCTGTTTTCCAAAGAATCAAGAGCTCCCAAGCCAGAGCCCAGCCCACTCGGCACATTGTGGCACTGTACCTTGCCCTCCACTGTCGCCCTTGGAGGCTGTAACTTTGCCCAGCAGGCTGTGAAGGAAGTCATTCTCAGCTGTCACTCTGGGAAGGAAAAGAAAGCACGAAATGCTTGCATGGTACTCTTATGGAGTCCGCACCGTGAGGTTCCACGTGCTCCACAAAGTTGCCCAGCGCCCCCCCATACACCTTAGATGAAAAGTGAGCCTGCCCATGCCAGCTCAGACAACATATATGCCATCAAGAAACAGATTTCTCTTTTTCACAAACCAACATGGCTCTGAGATCTGGGAATATCATTGCTACAAGTAGAGGCCTTTTTTTTTTTTTTTTTAAATCTAGAAAACTCTCAGAAAGGAAGGATTCCTAAGCCCTCAAAAGGAGCATCTATTCAGCAGGGTGGCAAAGATTAAATGTTCCTTCTCAGTCCTAATCACATACCTTAACTAGAGTCACTGACTTCATTACCAGCAGCAAAATTCCATTCTCCTTGGACACCCTTGGTGTAACAAAGTAAGGATAACATTCTCAAACAGGGATGGCCTGCTTTCTCACAAATTCCTTTTTAGAGAAGGAAAAGGACATTTACCATCCTCACTACCCTCCTTGGAAATCACAAATATTTCTCTAAGTGAGAACCAGGTAACAATTCCCTGTTATTCGTTCCTGATAAACTGTTGCTTCACAGAGTTGTGGTTCCTGTATTACTTGTAATTTATGCATTGAACTTTTGTTATCTGCTTAATTCCCCATCTAAACATAAGCTCCACGAAGACGGAGCCATGTCTACCTGTTGACCCCTTCATGCCCCATACCTAGCACAGTGCCCAGTCCTCTGTCAGCTTTCAATCAAACTCTGTTGAATAAATAACATCTGATGAGTGAATGCCTTAGCACTGAGATCATCGTTCTTTTCCTGCTCTCCTCTTGAGAGCCCCACGAGGCTATCACCAACTCAGGCAATCAGTTCGCTTTGCAGCCTCAATGAGAAAGGGTGTGGTTTAAGAGAAGAGAAAGAAATGGGAAATCTCTCACGGATGAAAAGGAATGAAGTGCTGTTTTTCTTCATCACTCTCTGCTTTCCCCTTGATGATGTCGGTTATGTCCATAACTAAAAACAAACAAACAGAAAAGAAAAAGCTATTAATGACCTATGCCTTCTTGCTCCCAGGAAACCATGTCAATGGATGAGAGTGTAGGACTAGAAGCTGGGTCAGGAAATCTAAAAAGACAAGCAAGCCCGCATCAGGCAATACACAGACAGCGAGGGTTCATAACACACAGTGCCTGAAAAACACTTCTGGGCAAAGCAGGCTGGAAGGTCAGAAGGCCCCAGAAACTTCCAAGAGAGTGTGGTTTAGCAGAGGCCAAGAGGAGAGACTCAGAACAGTGGCTACGGAATTAAACAAGTAAGTTTGGATTTGACATATATGTATTGGGCACCTACCATGCCTACAAAATCCAAGCATAGTAACTCTCTATATGACCTGAAAATCTAATGAAATCTCCTTAACCCCTTTTCATAGATATGCTCATATGCACAGACATATGACTATAGGATCCTTAAATCCTGCGATTCCAGAGGGATCCTGAATCCTCTGAAATTTCTCCTTAAATTAACCACTAAATGTCCATTAAATGAAAGTGAAGAACTCCTGCATTAGAGAGGAGATTATAGAAATGGTTATAAGGGCAGGGGAAAACCACAGAGAAAAGCTACTCAGATACAGCCCAAATCCTAGTAGTATGAAATATCTCAAATCCTCCAGGCCCCGGTCACAGAGCCATTAAAACTATTGGGATAATAATCTCTTTTTTGGAGGGGACAACAAAGCAAGGTTTATTGAGCAATAGCAAAGTGATAGTATATAGCTCCAGAGGAGGGAGGGGACCCAGGCAGTTTGCCCCATTGGGGGTAATAATCTACCAGTGACTGCATCTAGCTATGTGTATTTAACTAGCATCCCTCTCTCTCATAAACAGACACTGCTCACCCATTCTCAGTGAGCATAGTTTGGGTGGAGCAATCCCCCTCTCGTTTCAGAGTTGTTCATAGGACTTGGCCAATCAGAGTACCACATACCCTTTCCCAGAGTAAGAGCTTAGGGGATGAGCACAGGGCCTATGTTCATGCCCCGGGGGCCTCTACTAAAACTCATGGGAAAGAGGTGCTTTCTTTCCCATGGATTACTAAACTGGTAGACTCAAGCTTGGAACAGCTGACCCACATTTTGCCAACTAATTGGACAGTCATCTTCAGAATAAGCCAGCAAGAGGACATAGTGAGATATAAATTTCAGTTCCTGGATCCAGCTATGTCTGAAGCAATCTATGCCTGTACTTTTCCGTTACATCAGGATTGCTGTCACCTGAAACCAAAAGAGAACACTCTAGAGCTGAGGGCAAAGGTACACTTTGAGGTAAGACTGAAGGACCCTTACTATCTTAACAGGGACACTGGGTTGTCAGGAGTAACCCTTATATAGAATCAACATTTCAGAGCAGGGCACAGACCAATCAGGTCAAAGTTTCTCATTTTGCAGATGATGAAATGAAGGCCCTGGGGAAAATACTTGCCCAAGGTCACCTAGTTAGCTAGCTAGCAACAATGCCTGATTAAAAACCAGTTGGCTCATTATAAGCTAACTGTCCACCCGGCCACTTTGCAAGCAGTGCCAGGGGACTACTTAGAGAGCCAGCTGGTTTGTGAATACAGACAGATCAGGGTATCCTGAAACATCAAACAGTAGGTTTAGATATGATATAGAGGAATTATAAATGGCACATGACTAAAAAATATATTTTAATAAAAATAAATAAAACTGGCATATCAAATTGCTATTTTCATAGGTCTTTAAATGGTCTTTTAAGAAACAAAGGCACTTTAATTTTAAGTGGGCTAATTAAAAGAAAATATATTAGGTAAATAATAATGCCAGTTATAGTTAAATAACAAAACCATAAAAGTGGGACAAGAATGATAAAGTCCTGGGTGCCTGGGGAGCTCAGTGGGTTAAAGCCTTTGCCTTCAGCTCAGGTCATGATCTCAGAGTCCTGGGATCAAGGCCCACATTGGGCTCTCTGCTCAGCGGGGAGCCTGCTTCCTCCTCTCTCTCTGCCTGCCTCTCCGCCTACTTGTGATCTCTCTCTCTGTAAAATAAATAAATAAAATCTTTTAAAAAAAGCGAAAAAGAAAAATGAATGATAAAGTCTTGGAGACCCCAAGAGAGTGAACTAAGGCTTGGAGAAAAATGCGGAGGTGAGGTTGCTCGGAAGCAGCCTCATTTGGTCACACAGAGTCTCCAAACGTCCACTTCCGTCTGGAATTTAGATGTGTGGCCAGGGACTCATTCTATGTAACTGCATTTCCTGTCCTGGATATTTTTTTAAAAATGATTTGCTCCTCATAATTAGATCCCACCCGGACTGTACTCCTTCCTCACCGCACTGGGAGCAAAGGCACCAACTGCTCAGATGGCGCCATGCTCCCAGGGCTCTGCTGCCGACACCAGGAATCCATTATTCACCACCTTCATCATAAATCTGGACTTAGTCACCAATTATTTTGATTTAGTCACCAGAAATGTAGATATTAGGAGCTGTCTTATATAAATTGGGGGTGGGGGCAAAGAAGAGAGGGAAAGAAATAAGCGTTAGAATTCAGCCATATAAAATATGCGCTTCGATAAAAGTTAATGGTGTGTAGTGTGTCATTACCTGCCACCCCAAAGGGCCGCCTCAGTCCCTGAGTGCACTTTTTTGTATTTGTATCCTTGAGGTCCATCTTCCCAACTCGGACTATTTGACAAATCAAGTAAATTTTATCCCTGTTGAGGTCTTTGTTTCCAAGATCCTGTAGGGCAGAAAATGAATAGTTACACACTATATGTCTAAAGAAGTAAAAAAGGAAGCCCACTAATAGTAAATTGTGGGGGGATAAATTTAGCACTTGGTGTACATGGACCAGTCATACAACTAATCCTGCAAAAGGCAGAAAACCAGATGACCATACCCATTTCATAGAAAAGAAAGGTGAGTTTTAGAAAGGAAACTGACCGACAGGTCTCTGGTGTTCAATCCCAATTCCTCAATTTCAAACTAAGAGGGAAAGGAGGATAGAAGTACAAAATCAGTTATGCAGGCGGCATTTCCTACATGCCAGCTGATGGATCCAAAATAACATTTGCCATAGATGACTTCATCCGTCTCATCACTGCTAAGCACCACTGAGGGAGAAAGCAAAAAGAAGAGGGTACAGTCCCAGCGGTTACCATTCACTGAGCACCTGATGTATGTCTATCACTCAGGAATAGCCATTCCTGTTGTGGCACCAGACATTCCCAGCATGTCAGAACTTACAGACAATGGAAGTTTACTTCTAGCTCAGGCTACCTGCTCAGTGCAGATGGCAGGGGCTCCTATCATCTACCTACTCTGGGATCCTAGCTGATAGGTGATCCGTCTTGTCAAAACGCATGCTTCCACTGTCCCCACAGCAGGAGAAGAGAAGGTGGCAAATCACTTACTGCCCCTTAAAGCTTCCACTCAGCAGAGACACATCACTTT
>PITA01001090.1:90126-215751 GCA_004023965.1 Spilogale gracilis
TTTTTTTTTTAAAGATTTTATTTATTTGACAGAGAGAAACACAGCCAGAGAGGGAACACAAGCAGGGGGAGTGAGAGAGGGAGAAGCAGGCTTCCCGCCGAGCAGGCAGCCCGATGTGGGACTCGATCCCGGGTCTCCAGGATCATGACCTGAGCCGAAGGCAGTGGCTTAACCAACTGAGCCACCCAGGCGTCCCGCATTATTTGATTCTTAACAACTCCCTGAAGTAGATAGTATTATTGCACCCCCATTTTACAGATGGGAACACTGAGACACAAAGAAGATAAGGAATTTCCCTGGGGTCATGACCTTAGTCCTTGGAGACACTATGTTGTCATTCTAAGACCAAAGTCTATAAACCTAAACACCGCAACACATCTCTCTCACCATCCGAAAGATATAGGGGAGGGAAAGCCAACCAGACCACCTCAGCATCTGACTGTCCTGCTCAAATCTAAAAGCTTCAATGTTCTTGGGACCACCTTCCAGCTGAAAAAGAACATCAAGGCATGTTGATGGCATGAGAGTAGGAAATCCTGGGTCTGGCCTCACTTGGGAATAGTTACTTTTCCTCCAAATTAATCTTCATATAGACATATGTACTGGGAATAGCCTGTCAACTCACATAAGAGCCAGGGCCCAGGCAAAGCAGCCACCCCCACCCTCTCATCGTGGCTGGTGTGGAAAGAAAAACACAGAGGCATGCAGAGTTTCTGGAAACAAACCACATGGTCCACATCTTTGTGCTTGGGGCCTGCAATGGTTACATTTTATGCATCAACTTGGCTAGGTTATAGTGCTTAGTTGTTTGGCCAAACCCTACTCTAGAGGTTGCTATGAAGATTACAGACTAACATCTATAATCAATTGACCTTAAGTCAAGGAGATTACCTTCCGTAATGTAGATATGCCTCATCCAATCAGTTGAAGGCCTTGAGACCTTATTCACTGCTGTACCTCCATCACCCAAACCTGAGGTTTCCCAATGAAGCAGGAACTCTGCCTCAGGACAGCAGTTTAGAAAAACTACCTGAGTTTTAGGCCTCCTGGCCAGCCATATAGGTTTCAGATTTGCCAGCCTCCACAATCACAGGAGCCAAATCTTTAGAATAAATTTATCTATATAATCTACTGGTTAAGGTTCTCTAGAGAACTACTGATGGATACCAGGGCTTTCCTTTCAGCAGCTGGGGAAATGGACATCTGCTTCCCTCCTCTCCCAAATCTCCCTGTTGCGCAAGGGGAAAAGGAAAGGCAGGGGAGAAGGGGGCTTCCTGACTAAGGAAGCTCAGCCGCTCATTTGTTTTCCCTTCCCTACCCTGTAGGCACCTGAATTTGAAATCTCAATTACCTCGCATGCAGAGGGTTAGACAGCCTTTTCTCTGGCCTGCCTGACTCGTCTTCCCACCCACCTGAAATCCCCTACAAATTTATCTTTAGAAGCCCTGTTCATTATTTCAGTTCTCTCTCCACAATGACGTTACTAGCTCCTTATTTTCTACCCTATTAGTGCTAATCTTCCACAGATGACGTAAAAGGTCCCAGACAGAATGTATTTCCAGCTGTCCTAGCCAACTGAATCCCTACTATTCTCTGCAGGTAAGTACTCTATTTCTGTCACAAAGATTCCTTCATTGCTCCACAAGCATACGATGCTCACTTTCAACTCGCTCTTTTTTCCTAAGCCCCCTGGCCACACCTCTGCCTCTTATTCCTCTATATAGCTAAATCCTTCTCATCCTTAAGAGCTCTTGCTTTCTTTATAATGACCTCCATCCTTAATTACTTCTCTTGTCTCTAGGAATTTTCATGTTTTGGTATCTTTCAGAGGCATTCTAGAACCACAAAGGCCCTGCCACCTGAGAAGATCCTTCCTAGATGTTATGGGCTGAATTCCCCTCAGAATTCATATGTTGACCCCCAGCACCTCAAAATGTATCTGGATATAGGGCCTTTCAAGAGGTGATTAAGCTAAAATGAGGTTATGCAATGACTGGTGTCCTTTTAAGAAGAGGAGACAGGGACACAGACACACACAGAGAAAAGCCCACATGAGGACACAGGGAGAAGTGGTCATCTCCAAGCCAAGGAGAGAGGCCTCACAAGAAACGAACCCTGAAGTCACCTTGATCTTTCACTTCCAGCCTCCAGAACTGTAAGAAAATAAATTTCTGTTCCTTAAGTTACCCAGACTGCAGCACTTTGTAATGGGAGCTCTGGCAACTAACATATTAGGTAAGCCTACAAGGTTCTTAATCAAGCTCCTCTTCCACTCCTCTTCTCTAAAGAGATTTCATTTGCTCAAACGAAGCACCAGATGTTTAAGAACTGCCTCATCAAAGACTCTTGGCACTAGAGAATCTTAGTATCTTACAAATTACTTGAGCACACGTTATTCGTGTGTGTATAAATGAGCAATCTCACTCAGAACTGTGTTCCAATCTGTGGTGTTTCTCAATCATTTTTACTTTGGGCTTATAAAACTCAGACATATTAGGGAAGCTGAGGCAGGATAACAAAAGTTAAAACATGTGTCACCGGATTTAGTAATACATTAGCACTCCTTTCACTGTTCTGTCTTGTTTCCTGTGTGTTAGCAATAACCCCCAAATGGGGAAAATTCTTAGGGAAACTGGTAGTATTCTCTGCTTTCCCCTTACAGAGCCAAGGATGGTTAATGCTTATAAAGCAGATCAGGGGAAGTTCACCATTGGCGCGACCCCTGTGCCAGCTCCTAGGGCTCTGTTCTCGAAGAAGAAACCAGAAAGAGCTAACATCCAGGGACAAGAGAAATAAGGCCAGAACAGTACATGCCTGCCAAGTATTACCTCATCTCTAACTTAAACATTACCTCAATGCCCAATTGAAAGTAAAGCCCAAGGGTGCCTGGGTGGGCCAGTCATTGGGCATCTGCCTTTGGCTCAGGTCATGATCCTGAGGTCCTGGGATCGAGCTCCACATTGGGGTCCCTACTTTGCAGGAAGCCTGCTACTCCCTCTCCCACTCCCCCTGCCTGTGTTTCCTCTCTTGCTCTTTCTCTCTCTCTCTATGTCAAATAAATGGATAAAAATCTTTAGAAAGAAAGAAGATAGAAAGGCCTAGTCAAATGCTATCACATCACTCTGTTTTAATTATCTGCACTGCAAGGATTGCCTTTTTTTTTTTTTGCATGGATTGCCTTTTGATATGTTCTTGTTTATTTATTCATTACTTGCTTTCTGAATTTCTCCCATCATATCTTGAAAGCAAGGGCCTATCCTTTTATTCAATGCTCTGGTCTCAATATCTAACACAGAGCTTACCCATAGTGGGTACTCACTGGATAGCTCTTGAATCAATAAAAAAGCTAGAGTTCCATGACCTTCCTTGTCCAAAATGAACACTCCCATTATTTCAAGATGGAGAAGTATTATCCCACTGAACCAGTCAACCAAGGTTCCCAGATTCATTTGTTGTGGAAAGAAGTGGTGGCGGCACAGGCAGAATTCCATGCAGGCAGAATCACATTCTCATTGATATTGAAAGACACAAATTTACTAATGCCCTTTCCTGCATGTTTACATCATGAATTGGTTCTCTGCAAAATGAACCATTGATTAATTCCCTGTCCCTGCCCCTCTCATGAAACATCTGTCTCTTGGTTTAATCAGGAAGCCCCATGGGACTTCCTATTTATCAAGAAAATTTTAAATAGGCTCCTCCTTCTAACTAATAATAAACAGGACCGAAACACATTTATATATGCCAGGAAAACTTTGTCGAAGCAATTAGGACTATGGTCTTATTCTGTGCCTCTGGTCCATTTTTCTGGAAATGACAAACAAAATAAATCAGTTGTACTCCAATCTAATTGTGACATAACATAAGACATTGCACTTAATGGGCTGTAACTGGAAAATTATTGTAGAGCAACGTAGGTTAATCTAGCATGTCGGTCACTTCTAGATCAAACTTGTAGGTTTGGCCAATGCCCAAATCCCTCCCTGGCTCCTCCTCTGTAATTTCCTTTACTAACACAGGCAACAGAGTGAAACATCTCATAAATGCTCCTTTTTCCCAAAGGAGCTTACAAAAAACACCAATATCTTTAGGTATCTTAAGATCACACTCTTAACACACCCACATGGAAATAGGACAAGAGAAAGATCTTTGCTGAAAGTAATAACCTTATCTTTTTCTTTCCACTGTTTGTCTTTTCCAGAACTAAAAACCAGGTTTACTTTCGGAAATAAATCATCCAACTAACAATTGATTTCAACATTTCTACATATGTCTTGCCCAGGAATACTGGTATATAGAATGATCTCAGATATCTGTTACGATCTTTAGTCATCTGTGATTTGATTATGTTTAGAATATCCACGGTGGCAGCTGGGTGGCTCAGTTGGTTAAGCGACTGCCTTCGGCTCAGGTCATGATCCCGGAGAACCAGGATCGAGTCCCACATCGGGCTCCCTGCTCAGCGGGAAGCCTGCTTCTCCCTCTCTCACTCCCCCTGCTTGTTTTCCCTCTCTAGCTGTGTTTCTCTCTGTCAAATAAATAAATAAATAAATAAATAAATAAATAAATAAATATCTTAAAGAATATCCAATTTATCAATGCAGTCAATGTTTTTAGGTCTTTTCTTTTTTCTGGGTTCTTTTAGAAAGTCTGAGCCAAAGAAAGGAACTCAGGTTAACCATGAATTAACTGATAAATCAGAATAGTTGTTGCTCCCAGTTCATGTAGACATTATTGTTGGAAGGCATCTATGTTTATTTACATAGCACCCTGCATGTGTTTTTGATGTGCATGTGAGTGAGAAAGAAGGAGAGAGAGAGAGAGAGAGAGGGGAAGATCCATCTTCCCAATGGCTTCCAAAGAGCACACAACATCCCCCCTCACATACACCCTGTCTGCTCTGAATCTCTGCAGAAAGCCCAGAACACAAATCTGCACTTAGGTCATCCTCCCTTCTGACCTAGTGACTGGCATCATTTCCAAGATCATACATTTGTGAGTATGGAAGACAATAACAAGAAGACAGTGTACACCTACCGTGAAGACCACTTTCAGATTGTTGAGCATCTCGATCTCCTTCGGGAAGCCCTTGCTGCCCCATCTCACCAAGTAGTTCTCACTGTGGGAAGAGGAGTGTCAACACATTACTGCCTGAGGCTCAACAATACTTCAGTAACAATATTCACTGAGCCTCTACTGTGTGCCCAACAAGTACTGGCTATTGGGGACAAGGTAACATTTGAGACAGACGTGGTCCCTTCTTTTAAGAGATTGAAGTTTTGTCTAACAGAGACAGGGGAGGGGGTACCAAAGAATCACTAACATGTGCATTCACAGTCTCTTTCCCTCACCCATCTACTGAGCAAATTCTGGCCCAGCTACCTAATATTTTTAAACAGTAGCAGTCTTCTCCATTGAATTAAGAGTGGGAGAGATTGGGGAAAGAGTTTTGCTATGTTTTGCTGGACATTAAGAATGCATTCTCATCTCATTCCCTTTTCAAGACTAAATAAAGATTTGAATTAAAAAAAAATTATCCACTGGACATGGGGCTGTTTCCCTGAATGGAACATCACACTGTGATAAGCCATCCATAGACAGCTTCAGTCATTAGCTGAGATATACTTAAATAACTATCTAAATGCAGTTGTGACGACTATTTATATTCAATTGTGCTATAAAGACAAAGTTCAGGGTGTTGCAAGAATGTCTATCAGAAAAGTCTGGTCTGGTATGGGTGGTCAGGGAAGACTTTTCCAGGGATATGACATGTAAAGAAAAGAGAATAATAAAGGGAAATGTTTCAGGAAAAACAAACATATATTCAAAGGCCTGAGGCAGGCTGGAACTTGATGCATCTAAAAAACAGATCTAAGGGGAAAGTGGTAAGAGAAAATTTAGAGAGGACTTGAGGGCATCCAAGGATTTTCACTTGATACTAAAAGGAATGGATACCCACTGAAGGATTTTATGAGGGGCAGTCACACAGTTCTGACCTACAATCATTTACCATCTTACATATTCTAGCAAACATATACCTTATGAGGTTCATACTAGTCAGTCCAGCCAGACTGGGAAAATTGAGAATTCTAGTGCTTCTTTAACTTAAGAGAAACCTGAGTTTGCTGAGTTGAGTTGTAACATTTGCCATACCATATAGAAGTGTATATAGTTGGTGTTAAACAAATGCCCATTATCTTAAATTAGGATAAAAACAAAATAAATCTCAAAAACCAAGTCATTCCAAAAGAGCATAACAAGAATTTATCGAAGTTAAGGGGAATTGCCTTATTTTAAGAGATTTGTTTTCTCCCAAGTCTTGTTACTCTTTCTACTCAGTCACAGAAGACTAATGAGAGTAGTCTGAGCAAGTTCAAGAGGGAAAACGAGCTGAAAACAAAATGAACATAGTTCTCAGTTAACTGTTGTTTAAAATTCAGTCAAGTTAATTGTAGCTTTTCTGGGGCACCTGGGTGGCTCAGTTGGTTAATTGACCAACTCTTGATTTCAGCTCAGGTCATGATCTCAGAGTCCTGGGTTAGAGCCCTGAATGGGGCTCCATGCTTAGCAGGATGTCTGCTTGAAAATTTTTTCTCCGTCTCCCTCTGCTCCTCCCCCACCTTGTATACACACACACACACACACTCTCTCTCTCTCTCTTTCTCTCTCTCTCTCTAAAATAAAATAAATAAATCGTTTTTAAAAGAAAGTTAAATGTAGATTTTCTCCCTTCTTTTAAATTTTTTTTTTTAGTTTTAAAAAAGATTTTATTGGGGAGCCTGGGTGGCTCAATCATTAAGCGTCTGCCTTTGGCTCAGGTCATGATCTTGGAGTCCCGGGATCGAGCCCCACATCGGGCTCCCTGCTTGGCAGGAAGCCTGCTTCTCCCTCTCTCACTCGCCCTGCTTGTGTTCCCTCTTTAGCTGTGTTTCTCTCTGTCAAATAAATACACTTTAAAAATAAAAAAATAAAAAAATATTTTATTTATTCACTTGAGAGAATGAGTGAGTGCACACATAGACGGGGAGGGAGAGGGTCAGGCAGACTCTGCTGAATGCAAAACCTGACCTGGGACTTGATCCCCACAACCCTGAGATCATGACCTGAGCTGAAACTATGAGCTGGACACTAAACTGACCAAGCCATCCAGGTGCCCCTCTCCGTTTTCTTCTTCTTCTTCTTTTTTAGTAAGTTCTTAAAATTTTAGTGGAATTTTCAGTAAACTAATAAACCTCCAAGGCTTCATAAAAAATAATTACTATTATTTCCCTTTAGTTATTTCCAGAATGTCATAGTGAAACACCTGGGTATTTCCCAGGATGTTTGATCACATGTAGCATGCCCAGTAGAGAACCGGACTGTTAGGTCTAAACATTACACACAAGAAATTTTCTCCTAGGGGAAATGCAATCCTAAATAAGAAGAACAACTTAGAGTGCTGAGCTGGCTCTATCCATCCCTGCCCAGAAAGACCTGGATGGTAAATCTGAAGGCCCACCTGGCACCAAGACAAGTGAGACCTATGGTACATGACACTCTCCTCTCTGGAAGGGGAGGACCATCCCAACCATCCCAACTCCCCAACTCCTCAAGCTTTTTTTTTTTTTTTTTTAACTTAGCCTTGCCACTGGCCTGAAGCAGTCTAAGCTGCCTCTTTTTAGTCCTGCAGAAATTTACCATAAATTTCCCAAACCAGATCTCTTCAGGCAGCCACTGGAATCAGACCATGATTCATCCCAACAATGAAAGCTCAGTCTCTGCCAAATGTCCCCAGTCCACATTTGGGCCACATTGAAAATGCTGTCTGTCACTTGCCTCTGGCAAGGAATGCCTTGCCTTGCCATTGTATGTCAACCTGGCTAGGCAGGAGTGGGCAAGACTGATTTCCTAGGGGAAGAACAGCTATCTAGAGCCGGAATGACCTAGGGAGTTCTTCCAAGTCCCCCTGCCCCTCTCTTATATCATGCCTCTTCTCATCTTTCTTTGTTTTATACTTCCCCTACTCCCCATTTATTTTTGTTTTTGCCCCTCTTGTTACCCTTCTTCCTCATCTCTCAGTTTCCTGAGGGCTTCCCTATATTTCTGGCACTCTCAGAGTCATCATTCAGGCACGCCCCATTGAGCATATCATCTGGTGTGGCACATCAGGGAACAAGCTGCCATGCCACTGATCCATTGCTTCTTTCCACAGAACTGGTTCAGGTCATCCATCACTTAGATGGGCCAGTAGGCCCAGGCACCCCTGTCAATTTGATCATGCAGCATCATGTTTTCTGAGAGGGAGGAAGTGTCCAATGGTTGTTTTCAGTATCTTTGCCACAGGTACCTTGGGAACAGCTGGTAGAGAATGGAAAGGGGCCTATGGCACACAGACCATTTCAAGTGTGTTCTAAGGGAACACTAACACTCACCTGCAGTGCTCACTGAAGCCCAGCCTGGTGAATTGGCTTTTTTTTTTTTTTAAGATTTTATTTATTTGACAGAGAGAGACACAGCCAGAGAGGGAACACAAGCAGGGGGAGTGAGAGAGGGAGAAGCAGGCTTCCCGTCGAGCAGGAAGCCCGATGTGGGACTCGATCCCAGGTCCCCAGGATCATGACCTGAGCCGAAGGCAGTCGCTTAACCAACTGAGCCACCCAGGCGCCCCATGAATTGGCTTTTTAATATTAGCAATTTAGGTTTGTATAAAGAATAGCTGTCCACGATGACAGTGCTGAAACCCTGATGAGAACTATTCAGGGTAGTCAATACAACTCTTTCTTTGGTGACATACATACTAAAGTGAGAACTAGAGGCACGTGGGTGGCACAGTCAGTTAAGCATCCAACTCTTGGCTTCACCTCAGGTCGTGATCTCAGGGTCATGAAACTGAGCTCTGCATCAGGCTCAGAATCACTTGAGATTCTCTCTCCTTTTCCCTCTGCCCCTCCTGCTAGTACTCGCTCTCTCTCTCTCTCCCTAAAACAAATAAATCTTTAAAAAAATAATAAAGTGGGAATTAGCTTGTCTTTGGAATCAGATAGATGGACCTGAGCAGAAATCTTAGCTTTCCCATTAATAAATACATATGACTTTGAACCAAACACGTGAGCTTCCTGGGCCTCATTCTCTCACCCAAATGACATGGACTAACGAGAATTAATTGAGATCATGCACAGACCTCAGTTCAATTTAATTAGATGGAAAGCCCTTCCATGGTTCATAGATGTCTCCAGGAGAGCCATTATTTTCCAAAATACTACTATTCAGTAGGCACTGTATGTGATCTCATGTAATCATCATAACAATCAAGCTAGGGAGAAAGATTATGTTTTTAAAGGCAGAAAGATTATGCTCCGGATGTGTTCCAATGTGTCAGCTGGGACTTCAAATATGAGACCATGTGTTGGCCCCAAATCCTACTGGAGGAAACTGGCAGGGCCACCACCCAGAATGATGGTCTGAGCCACAAGCCCAGGCCAGGGGTCCAGTAACTGGGGCTGGAGGTATACCAAAGTCTTTTCCCTGCAGATTCTTAAAAGGTTTTCCCACTTCCTCAAGCTGAGGCACCCAGGAATTTCCTTATTGTCTCCATTCTCAAGAGCAGTTAAAGTAGTAATAATAATAGCCACCACCGCTTGCAGCACTATGTCAAGCCCTGTGCTGCATTTCCTCATTAAAGTCTGGAAAAAATGATCCTGTGAGGTCGGCATTAACATTTTGCAAATGGGCAAATCAGGATTTAGAAAGATGAGCAACTGCCTGAGGTTAAGAAAGAGAAAGTGGAGCAGCCAGGATATGAACTTCAGACAGATTCAAAGCCCATGTTCTTAGCCTGATATCATCCTGGAAGGAACAAAGTTCTCACCAATTACTCCTCTCTCTCTCTCTCTCTCTCTCTCTCTCTCTCTCTCTCTCTCTCCCTCTTTCTTTAAGGATTTTATTTGTTTATTTGACTGACAGAGAGAGATAGAGAGCACACAAGCAGGGGGAGAGGCAGAGGGAGAGGGAGAAGCAGGCTCCCCACTGAACGGGGCACCTAATGGAAGGATCCATCCCAGGAGCCTGGGATCATGACCTGAGCCAAAAGCAGACTCTTAACTGACTGAGCCACCCAGGCACCCTCACAATTTACTTCTTTATTCCCATTTTATTTTATTTTGTTTTGTTTTGCTTTGCTTTGGTTTGTTTTTGTTTTTGTTTTTGTTTTTTTACTTAAGCCTTTATTTTAATTTTGGTTAGTTAACTGAATATAATTTTAATTTCAGGTGTACAACATAGTGATTCAAGATTCACCCTGTGCTCATCATGACAACTGCACACCTTCATCCCCATTGCCTATTTCACCCATCCCCCCTACTCATTTTCCTATTTTAAAAGTACATATTGGGACACCTGAGTGGCTCAGTTGGTTGGGCGACTGCCTTCAGCTCAGGTCATGATTCCGGAGACCCTGGATCGAGTCCCACATCGGGCTCCCTGCTCAGCGGGAGGCCTGCTTCTCCCTCTCTCACTCCCCCTGCTTGTGTTCCCTCTCTTGCTGTGTTTCTCGCTGTCAAATAAATAAAATATTAAAAAAAAAAAGAGAGATTTAAAAAAAAAAAAAAAAAAGTACATATTTTTAGTCTATCCAACACCACCTATATGAATCTCATTTTGTCTTGTTTTCCAGTATCAAAAACCTATTTACAAAACCCTACTGTGTAATCATAACCACACTATGGGAAAAATTTGTTGGTAAATAATATTTCAACCTGATTCGCATATCCTATAAGAAGTTTCTTCTACATTTTCAGGCTCAGTTTCTCTTCCAGGTGGGAATTTCTCCACAAGTGATAATGGGTATAAAAAAGATGTTCTGTGCTCTGCTAATTCTAATCTCTCAAGTCAGGCAATATTGAACACACCCACCTTATGACTGTTTGTTTGTTGGGATCATAGAGAGACATGAAGAGCTCAGCATCTTCCCCAATTCGGCACACAAAGTTCCTCACAAAGACATAGAGGCTGTGGGTGGGGGATGAGGAGATCCGGGAATACATTCCATAATCTGGTTGGTCTTTTGACTAAGAGTTGGAGGAAAGAAAGGAGAAACATGCAGAAAATCAGCCCAGTACCACTTAGGATTCGAGCCTGAAGATTTTTTTTTCTTTTTTTCTTCTTTTCTTTTTCTTTTCTTTCTTTCTTTCTTTCTTTCTTTCTTTCTTTCTTTCTTTCTTTCTTTCTTTTTTTTTCTTTTTTTTTTGCCTGAAGATTTCTGCATTATATCCAGGTCTACCAGAAAAAGTTTCTGTGATCTGAGCCAAGTGTCACTTTAACTCTTGGCCTTGATTTTCTCATTTTGGGAAATACCACTCTTTGGCCCAGGCTTCCTCATAAAGTCAGTGTCATAAGAAGCACAATCCATAAAAAGAAAAAAAAATGTTGAAATGGACTTCATCAAAACTAAAAACATTTGCTTTTTTAAAAAAGCATTTAAGAAAATGGAAAGGTTAGGCACAGACTGGGAAATATATTCACAAAGCATGTATCTGATAAGGAATCTATTTAGAATATACGTATATACAATGGTATTTAGAACATAAGAGTTCCTACAACTCAATGATAAAAAAAAAATCAATCCAATTAAAATGGGTAAACTATTCAAACAGACACTTCACAAAAAAGAAAAAAGATACAAATGGCATGGCCAGTAAGCACATGAAGAGACAGATGCTCAATATCACTAGCCATTCAGAGAAATGCAGATTAAAACCACAATAAGATACAACCACAAGAATGGCTAAAGTTAAGAGACTGGCAAGATTGGGTGTTGAAAGAATGTGGAGCTACTGGAGCTTTCATATACTGCTGATGGTAAGGCAAAATTGTACAGTCCTTTTGGGAAACAGTATGGCAGTCTCTTAAAATGTTGAACATACATAAATCATAGGATCCAACAACCCTGTTGTCAGGTATTATTCGGAAATAATGAAAATATATGTCTGCACATATGCTTGCAAATGCTCATAGCAGTATTATTTATATAGTCCCCAGGTGGAAACAATCCACATGTCCAACACTGGACAACTAGTCGATGGTACAGCAACTCAACAATAAAAAAGAAAAGTAATAATATATACAACATGAACCTCCAAAACACCATGCTGAGTAAAATAAGTCAAACACAAAAACCCTATGGTTTCATTCATATGAAGCTCTAGAAGAGGCAAAAGTGTAATCACAAAAAACAAAGTAGGGATTTCCTGGGTCTGGAAACTGAGAAAGGGGATCCATGACAAAGGAACTAAAAAAAACCTCTCAGGGTGACACAACTGTTGATATTGTGATTATGGTAGAGTTGACTCAGTACTATATTTTAGTAAGATTCAATAGACTGTAGTTCACAATGAATTAATCTTGTGTGAAATTATCTTAATAATACTAAAAATAAAGTTGTTTTCAAACAATACATAGTGGCTAAAATTTTTTTTAATCATAAGTCAGACTATGTTAACCCTGGAAAAAAATATGTATTTCCTTGAAATCTTTTGTAGTTTTCTACCCTACTTGGGATAACAATCTTAACACTTTTCTGTGACCGCACAGGCCCTGTGAGAGATGGCTCTGCTCCCTACTTCTCCAAATCACTGCTTACACTTTCTACTGTTCATCATGCCTCATCCACACTGGCCTTTCTACTCCTTGAACATTCAGAATACAATCCTACCTCAGGGCCTTTTCACTTACTGTTCCCTCTGCCTACAACAGTTTGTACTTAGATCTTTCTAGGTCTGCTGACTTCGTATTATTCAAGAGTCAACTCAGATGTCTCCTCTGATAGAGGCCTTTCCTGATGATACATTTTAAAATAGTTCCTGTTTCACTCTGAGTCACATAACTTTCACTTATTACCTTTTAGAGACTTAACACCATCTAGAATTAAGTTGTCCGTTTATTTATTTACTTCTTATTGCCTTTCTTCTTTTCCCCTCTCTGGAATATAAAATCTCCCTGAAAACAGGAAACTTGCCTTGCATTTAACTACCTGTGGGATGGATGGAGAATGAATTATAGACCCAAGTAAAAAAACACAATGAAATGCATGTGGTTACTGATCACCTCAGGTCATAGGACAGATGTCTCCTTGAATAATTCAGAGTCTGGTTAATTAGCCTATTATTTGAAGCTTATGATGTGCTATATGACTGCTATATGACTGCCAAAGCCTATTTTACAAAGCTCACCATTTCTTCCTTGATGCGCTCTGTGATCTTATCAGTTGCTTCCTCGTGTGCATGGAACAAGCTGATGACGCTGGTATTATCAGGGTCCAAGATATTTCCATCATCATCTCTCACGATCAAATCAAGCTCAAGAATTCTGAAAAGCAGAAACAGAGGGCAAGGATAAATCAGGGGAGGCTAAAGCCTTTAAGATGTTGGTGAGAAGTTTATACCAGAAAGTTCACCTGGTATCTGAGAACTGCAGACTTCCACAGGAGAGCTCTATACCAACAGCCTTGGACACAGTTCAGAGGCATACTGGTACTATTTAGCCTCTTTGCGTGGCAGTGTATATTAAATTTTCTTAAAATGTATATTTCTGCAATACTAAACTAGAGAAACATCCACATCTGACAAGGATATGTGTTACAGCATTGCTTGCATGTAGTGCTGAACAAAACCACAATGTCTGTCAAAGGGAGAATAGTGAAATGAACTGCAACCTGGAATGGGATACCATGTAGCAGCACTTAACAAATCTGATAGAGCTTTAATATGTTTAATGATGTGTCTCAGTGAAAAAAAATAAAGTATGGAGAAATGCATGCACTAGGTTTATACAAACAAAGAAGCCGAGCCAGATACACTGTCAGGGTACACGCACATGAATGACAAGAAATAAAAGAAAGGCACCAAATCACCAGTACCAACCCAACAGGGGTATCCTTGAGGAGGGGTAGGACCTTGGCACCAAGAGAGGTGGAGGGGTCAAAGGAGACACGTGCCTCACCTTAAGTTGTTTTATAATATCATATCATATCATATCATACCGTATATTGCAGAGAGGGAATCCATATGTTACCCATTCAACAACATTTTGAACATATTTGCTGGGGGAAAATCTCAGCTATATTACTTGTTATCCACAGCTTACTCTTTAGCTCTTTGACTTCCAGGCCACAAGCTTTCTCCTGCTTGGTATTGACTTGTTCCAACTGCATTTGTCATTCTGATTGACATCAATGATTCTTAATAACAGCAAACGCATAGCACTTGTGGTAAGCTCACATATGTTAAATGCTTTATGTATATTAATATGCTTTATGTACTATTAATAACCCCAATTTACAAATGGGGAAAAGACCAAAGATATGGGGACTAATTAATTTGCTCAAGGTCACATAGCTAGTTAAAAAAAAAAAATATGGCATCCTGGTCTGCACTCTTAACCTCTCTGGTATGCTTTCTAGATGGGAGGCACTTAGGAGCAGTGCTGGATTAGGGCACCAGGGGTAGGTTTGCAGAGGCCTGGATTTGAAGCTGCTTTTGCACTTGATGTTGAGACGGAGGACCTCAGCTGTCCACACAAAGAAGATAGGGGGAAGACTCCGAGAAGGCCAACAGTGGTCCTACTTAGGCACCATTACTGAGCACCAGGCTCTAGAAGGGCAGCGGGGACGAACGAAGGAGATTAAGTTTCCATCTCTTATTTGAGAACCAGATAGAGAACATCTCTTATCTCATCCAAATGTAAACAGAAGGGAGTCAAGGTTTGCCCATTTGTCCATATTCATTAGGAAATTAACTTCCAACCAGATAGGACTCACAATGTTGCATAGCCATGCTGCCCAATGGGTGACACTAAAGGGGAATAAATGCTTTCAACTAATGCAGCACAGAGACTCGCATGACCTCAGAAAAGATAGAGCATAACCAACACATAATTTAATGCCAAGATCTCTCTAGCTCTTTCTCTTCAAAATTTATCAAAGTGGATTTGGTTCTAAAATGTATGAATAAAACATTCTTTAGGGTTCAGCTATCTTGGGATTTGGAGGAGTCATCTGAGGATTCCTCACTCCTTGGAGTCCAAGGAGCTTGCCCATTACTCATCTCACATGGAGTTTCAGAAGCTTTAGTAATAACAGGCCAAGACTGTCAGGATTCCCATAACTCCAGAGATGCTGTCTCCCAACTGAACAGCAGACCATTTACTTTGGAGAAATGAACATCTTGACATTTTCTCCTCAGATGTAGCCCCACGCTGCTCTCTTCTGTCCGAGAAAGAGGTAAGGTAAACCCATGACAAAGGTTTGGGGGAGCCCCCACCATCTCCACCATATGCATTTTTTAAAAACAAAAAAATTTTAATAGTATTGAAAACAGAAATGGCTCCTTCTGGAGCTCCTGTTAATCCTCTGGATGAATCCAAACTCCTTTATTTGGCACTTAGGCCCTCAAGTTTCCAGCCTGTCTGCTTTCCTCTCCATGTTCCTGTTAATCTCTGAGTTCCTCCCACATTCTGTCTCTCTCTCTCACCTCCCTCTCTCTCCCTCTCAGTTTTTTTCCCTAATAATTCCCACTAGTATTGTTAGATTCGAACAGGTGTCAGCCACCTCCCTCCCTCCCCGGCCTTCTTTCCATGCTTCCTGCTCTTTGGAAAGGCATGACATCCTGCTCAGATCTCTGTTCACTTCTCTTTCTCCCATCTTTATCTACATTGTCCCCGGAGGCAATGCAATGCAATGCAGTACTAGTTAAGCATTTGAACTCTGGAGCCAAGCTGCTTGGTGCAAATTTCAGACATCTGGGGCAAAATGACCCAATGACTGTGAGCCTCAGTTCCCTCATCTGAGAAATAGGGGTGATAATAGCACTAACCTACCTCATCGAGTTGTCATGAAATTTAACTGAATTACTGTATGCAAAGTACTTAAAACAGCGCCTGGCAGATAATCACTATTCAGTGAGTCATTATTAGTTCTTCTTGCTTGCTTTTTGGTGTTGATAGAGCAGCAGTATTTTGTAAATATCTGTGTCCTCAAGACCTAGCAGGTGCTCAACAAAAGTTTGATGTCTGAATGAAGGAACAAAGTGAATGATGGAAGAAATAAGCTGCTTCTGGTCTGTCCTCCAGCACTAAATTCCCTGACTCTCACAGTGTGAGGCAGCACACCTCACACAGCTCCTTCCTGATGCCCTGCCCCGAGGTCTGGCCTTCTGGTTTTCAGGAAGTTATCCACCGCATATTAGAGTTTGAGCTCCAAACACACCAGGCCAATGATAACTGAAGATGACCAAATATCCCTCCCTTCCAGCTAAGTCACTAGGAAAAGGAGGCAAGAAGCAAGTGGCCCCCTAGCACGGGCCTCCATTTCCAAGGATGCCTTTTTCCCTTTGGGGAAGTGACTAAAACCAAAAGCATAGGCCTGGTCCAGACAATGCTGCACAGGGACAGCTGACTCTGGCAGGATGCTCCCCTCCTCCTTTTCCCATCACCACCATTCATGCACTCATCCAGCTACCATTCACTTAGCACGTCCCATATGCAGACCCTATTTCTGACACAGAAAGATGAATTAGATGGCCACTCTCTTACAGAATTCCCATCACAGAACGAGAGACAGGCCAGTAAGAAGGTGATTACTATGGAGAGGACTCAGGGCCTGCAAGAGTACCTAACACAGCCAGGGGTAGGTAGAGGAAAATCAGAGAAGACTTCCTACGAGTGGTGACCATTTCTTCCATCCTTGGCCTTTTTCTTCAGGATCCCGCGAAAAAACGACATCTGAAGGTCACAGATGCCATTACTGCAAAGCGGCAAAATACCTCGATACTCACACTCCCAGCTGTGACTGTACTCAGCTAACAATGTCAGTGCACCAACGGTGGCAACAGCTGTGTGGCAAACCCTTCCTGTCATTTTGGGATGATGTGCATTATAAGCAGATTTGGACATGCTTGCCAGCTGCCAGCAGGGAAACCAGCAGAGGGACTGTTCTCCTGGGATGGGAAGCAGCTGTAAGCTGGACCTGCTGACTTCCCAAGTGCCTATGGATCTTCATCCTAGTATATGTGACAAAGATAAGAAAGAAAGCCTGGCTGCTAGGAAATTTCCTTCTTTTTCCATTAAATGGGCTCTTTCTACTTCCCTTTCATGCCTTATGCCCCAGGCTTCTGACCCATTTCACAACCTTCTAATCCTGCCATGCTCTCTCATGCATGCTTACCTTCCTCTTTTTTTTTTTTTTTTTTTTTTTTTTGCTTACTTAATGCTTCTTTATATTTTATCCAAAATTCCCCTCAGGGTTACCTCCTTCAGGAAGCCTTCCCTGACTTCTTCTCCAAGTTGAATTAAAAGTACTCTTGTTTCATAAGCCATCAAACTTACCACGATACACATCAACAGTTTGCTTGTAGCTCACCCCGCCCCCGACTGTGCTTCCTTAGCAGACAGGAACTTTTATCTCTACAGCTTCAACAGCTAGCAACGTATCAGACCAATCATAAGTGTTTGGTACATGTTTGTCGTTGGGATGAATGAGCAAATAAATAGGATTCAGAGGTCATCCAAATACCAGGAGGGAAGGGAGGCCTTTACAGTTCTCAAATGCATCCAAGTAGCATAGTGGCGGGCCCATGGACTCTGGAGTCAGATTGCTTGGGTCTAAATTCTGGTTCTGCCATTACTAGCTATGTGATTCTGGACAAACTACTTGACCTCTTTAAGGGCTTCAGTTTCTTCATCTGGAAACAAATGTGGACAATAAAACTGTATGCCCACAGAACTGTTGTAAGAATTAAATAAGACACTGGATGTAAAGCACATAACATGAAGCTTGGTAAACAGTAAGCTCAATTCAAGTGTTACTTGAATATTATTATCGTTACTATTATTATCAGTGGGTTGTCCTGCCTCAAAAAATTGTCTCATGTTCTCTTTAACTTCAGAGCATTCAAACTCCAACCACTTTCTGCTCCTTCCCGTTTGAGGAAACACTTCTGTGCAGATGAGTTTAGTTGATGGCATGTGGCTTGGATAATTTAGGATGCAAAAGAAGACATTAAGTCTCACACTGGGATATAAGGGAGAGTTTTGTAAGTGCAGGAATAAAATGACAAGTAAGCCAAAAGTGAACCAGCATGACTATGCTCCTCAGCCCCTCAGAAGTAGGTTAAATGAGTGTCCTAAATCTCTCAGCCCGGTAATAACCACTGCATAAGCAAGCTTCCTCTGCTTGCATGTCCCTAGCTCCCACGGGGGTGATAAGAGAGGCACACAAGCAATGCGTTGGTAACAGTATTCTCTCAAATAGAAAGTGGCCAACGCACATCTAAAAATGAAAGAAAGGTTCTCTGGAAGGAGACAGGGAAGAAGGGAGGCAAATAGGAGAAGAGAGCATCTTTTCTGAGAAGAGAGTCTTACTTGTTGCCGTAGTCAATTTTGGATGTGACTTTTTGCTTCAGTTCTTTCAGCTCATCTTTGGGCAGAGTTCCTGAGAGGAGCTGGGACCGCCACTCCATCAGGTCATACATCATGGACTGCACCTGCATGAACCGCTCCTTTTTGCTGGCCTACAAGACAGGAAACCAGGCACAGTCACCTGGGCCGAGGGTGTGTGGGCATCTATGTGGCAAACTGTGCCAAGTCAGTCAGTGGGCATCTCTCCTGGCCTCTACCCAGCTGCCAAGGGATTAGATGGTAGTCTTCGTCATTCACATACATCCTCTCCCTGGGCCACAGAGACTTCCGGAAATGAAAGTAATAATCCCAATCACATCTTGGTTAAAGCAAGGGTGATCTCTGACTCCCATCAGAAAAGATACCTGTTGGGCGGAAATGCCATGAATTTCTGCTCTAACACTCCCTTCCTTTAAGGCTGGGAACCAGGGCCATTTTTCTGGTGATAAAGGCCTATTTCTAGGGCAGTGTTCCCCCATGGGCGACATGAACAACCTGTAGGACAGAATGGCTTTTGATGATACAAAGACCCCACAATAAATAACATAGACCCACATGGTGATTCTTCTTCCATCCTTCTGTAGAAAGGAAGGAGAAAGATTCAGTTTCATGGAGATGTCTTTAATCCCTCTCTCACATTTGTTGATTCCTTTTTTTTAACAAGGAGAGAGAGATCTTGAGCTCTGAGCTTTGACATGTACTATAGCAAGTATTTAAATAACATTGCCTTGTTTTCATTGTATTCATTTGAATAATGTTCTTCTAATCATGCCAAGCACTTTTGGTTTTCCATTTGGGAAAACATGTGGTATAATATATATATATATATATATATATCCAAATAACCAGGATATTATATAATATATAATATATATGTATAATTTGTTCTTTGTCCCCAGTTCTTGGCACAGAGCTGCTAACGCCCTTAGAACTTCCTAAGTGATAAGTCTCTTTTCTTATTCATAATGAGCCCCTTTTGACCATACCTTAGTTTGTGACTCGTGGTGGCCCCCTCCATAGTTTCTGGATGGGGAGCAGGGTGCCAGGGGAACCTACCATGTGATTAGAGAGTTGGAACTTTCAGCCCTATTTCTCTCACCCTTCCCCTTCAAGGAGCTCAATCGCCAATGACCCAAGATTTCATCAATCAGGACTATGTAATGAAACTTTGATTAAAACATTCAATCAACAAAGTTCAAGGAGCTTCCCCGATGGTGAACATATATCTATGTGCAGAGAAACTGGCATGCTGAGAGAAGGCACCGAAGCTCTGTGCTCACCCCCACCCTAGTTCCCTGACCTGTGTATCTTTTCCATTTGGCTATTCATGCATTGGAGTCTTCTTTTAAAAGACTTTTTTTTAAAGATCTTATTTACTTATTTGAGAGAGAGACAGCATGAGCAGGGAGAGAGGCACAGGGAGAATGAGAAACAGACTCCCTACTGAACAGAGGGCCCCCAAAATCATGACCTGAGCCAAAGGCAGAACTTAACTGACTGAGCCGCTCAGGCACCCCAATGTTGTAGCCTTTATAGTAAAAGAGTAATCATAAGTGGAGCCCTTTGCAGAGCTCTGTGACTTGTTCTAAGGAATTAGGATACCTGAGGTGGAGGTAGAGAGGTATGATGAACCCCTGAATTTATACTAAGCTTGGACAGAAGTGCAGAGAGCCTGGGGACCCAAGACATGCAACTGGGGTCTGAAGTGAGGGTCATCTGGTAGTTTTGAGTTCTTAAATCTATAGAATTTGAAATGGACTCTGGGGAGTCAGCGTTAGAATTGAACTGAATTATAGGGCATCTGGTCAGGGTTAGAGAATTGGAAATTGTTGGAATGACATGGCAAGCTGTAAAGTACTTTGGTTTACTAAAAAGGGAGCCAATTGAGATATTAGGTAAACATTACTCATCTGGTATGCAGACATGGCAAGAATCACGAAGGTAATACTGGAATACCAGAGGTTTAAGGTTCTCATTACTAGGGTCAAGAGCACGATGGATTTGATGCTCAAAGATTTCTTAAGGGAAAACAGCAAGCTTCCATGGTATAGGTGTATGTGGCTTTTAAAAAGGGGGAGTGGTGATGAATAATTAAACATTGAGCTTTAAGTTACTATTTTCCCCTTAAACTTTCCTAGCAACTTTAGGGAAACTTATAGAATTGGATGTGCCAATTCCCATATATTATGAAGTATCTGCATGGGAGTCGACATTTATGCCCATGAAAGTTAAGTCTACAAATAGCGCGTGTATACCAGCAGGTGCACGGAGTGTTCTAACAGAGATGCAGTAAGCTTTGGTTGACATTTTCACTCTCAGCTTAATGGTTTTCTTAGGTAATTGCTTTCATTAGGAGTTTTAGAAGCATCAAAGGAGGGCTTAAAATTAGATTTGCTTCAATACAGGGAAAACACAGACAAAACGTGCTCTTTGTTTTTCCAGGGTCAAAGCTTCCTTATAGATCTAAGAACAATAGCCATTTGTTAATATCTGAGAATGGCATTTCTCCAGATACTGTCAGCAGACTACCAAATCAAAATCCCCAGGGTTTATTATAATGTGAAATCTCATGACAGGAAGCTTTATTTTTTAACAAAAATTTTTGCGCTTGTTTTAAAACCAAAGGATCACATCAGATCCCCATGTATTATGGTTGGGTCACAAGCTCGCGGTGTAAGAAAGTTAGCTAACCTCTCTGGACCTCGATGTACTCATACTGTTTGTTCTACTACGTTGCGGGAGCTTCTTTGGCCTGCCCTGCTCACCGCTAAATTCCAAATCTCAACCAAAGCAAAGACCACAGGAAATTTCCATCACAGGGAGAAGGGTTCTGGGTCTCACCACATAGAGCTGTTTCCAGATGCTGCCCCATTCCCAAAGCGTCGTTGTCACCTCTTGTGCCAGAGGAATTTCTGCAGGAATGATGTTCTCGATGTTTCTATTTAAGGCGGGAGACAAAACTGTGTGAAAATGATACCCAGGTGCTAACAAGATAAAACGCTGGAAAATTTGCATTAAGCTGCAGCTGCTGGGGGTGCCTTGCTGGCGGGAGACTAAACCACCTCCAATAGCCACACCAATTACATTATGCAAATGCAAGGAACTTCCTTTTTAATGTCCTCCTTCACTGGGGTGGGCCCTTCAAGTTCACTATTCAGGATTAATCGACTTTAATATAGTTCAAAGGCAGCTGCCGGTGAAAAGTTTGATTTTCCAAACTTCCTAATACCCCTTCAGAATCAGATCTGAACAGTAATCAATGTGGATTAGATCTCCTGTTGTATGAGGAAAGGAGACACACAAATAAATGTGGGCATGGAGAAGGGGGATGAGCTGATTCTCATCTGCCAGGTCAGGCTTTCAAAGCAGACAGGACACACACATCTGTGAGCTGTGGGAGGGTCAAGTCTGGTAAGAATGACAAATACCTTCTTTTCTCCACTGTCACTTCCTTGATGTGGATAAAGGATTTTGGGAAAATGCCCTGTTGGGAATAAAATAAGATAAAATAAAATAAAATGATATATCCTTACAGCAATAACTGACCCCAGGCCTTCATGATTTTTCCCAAAAACCACTGACTGGTAAAACCCTCAAACTTTACAGGAAGAATTCATTCTCTTATTTCTACTTCTCACCAGTTCTTCACCAGTTGGCTATTCTAGATCCCATAATAGCCCTAGATTCCCAAGGATGCTCTAGTCCCACTGTGGACACTCATCCTACCAAATAGCAAGATATGAGCACATAAAAGTCTCACTTTAAGTGAGGCAAAGTGCTCTGTCTCTCTGCTGTCCTGCCCAATTCCAAGAAAGCAGTTACCCTTCATAGTCATGAACAGCTGGAACGTCAGGTCCTAAAGCAAAGCATCCTTGCATATGGGCTATTTTGATATGAGACCTGTTTTCCCCTGGAATTATTTTAGCGTTCTTTGGAGAGCAGAGTAAGATCATGCCTCCCTCCCAATCAGCATATTAGAGAGGAAGGAACACGTATCATTCCCTTGCCCCCTAAGCTCAGCTTAGTTAACAAGAGAAGCTTATCAATTATTTGGAAATTCCTTCATAAATGAACGAGGGTGCACATTGGAGGCATCTGCTTCTGCACTAGACACTATGAGCAGCGAGACCAGTAAAACAGGTGGCTGTTCTCATGGAGAAAATGGTGTAATATGGAGATGGAACAAGGGAACTCCCTGAGGGCAGACACTGGACTTGTCTCCATGAAGTGAGGAACTGTTGAATGCCTCAAAACCTCTAGAGAAAGGCAACAGAAGATACATTTCAAATAAAACACGTACATTTCCATGAGGATTCAAGGAAGGGAGAAATCACGTGTAATTGGCATATCAGGAAAAGTTGGAGGGAAAAGAGAGCTCTGGAAGTCAGCCTTAAGGGGAAGGGAGTTGAGGCACAGCAAGTGCCAACATGTGGAGTGGGAAAGCACAGGACACAGGGAAGGAGACATGAGACAAAAGTGCTAGGGAGCTATATCGGGAGATAATTGCCCAAAGGGACTGCCACCTCATGTAAAAACATCCAATATTGCTTCAAATAAAAACAGATTGGCCTTACCTGTAACATTTTGTGCTTTAGGAGGTATCCCCTATACCAATCTGCAAAGAGAAAATAAACAAACACGTCTCTTATCTATTCCTACAAGTTTATTGCTGTTTGTTGTTGTTGTTGTTGTTGTTGTTGTTGTTGTTGTTGTCCTGTTAGTTTTTAACTAGCAAAGAAACTACTGGAAAGTGCTTTAGACCTTAGATACAGATCCAAGTCTGGAAGTCCTTTGGCTTCAACAATCTGCTGGATTCCTTGCCAACATCTCCCAAAAGCATTTAAAAAGACAGGGATTTCACATAACAATGTGAATGTCCTCCTTTTGAAAAAATGGGAGGCCCAGGGATGGTGGCCAGTGCTTCCCCACAGCCACAGTTGGCTGATGGTGAAGACCAGCTGGTCCCATTAGATAGAACAGGTGCCTCCAACTCACCAGCCTCTACCCAGCCCTTCACTTATTGCTATTACCTGCCTGTGCATCCATGTGCATGTTTCAACCTCTGCGTTAGAGTCATAGAAAGGCTAAGGGAGTTAGGCAAACATCCTAAAATAATACCCACAGTTTTAACAGCAGCAAATGATGTCTAATATGTGATTTACAAAAGTTAGTCTTACAAAACAGGCAATTTTAGAGATGGGTAAAAGGACAGGAATTATAAAAGATTCTTCCCTTTGCAAGAACATCAAAAATGATTCAATTAACTGAAGTCCAAATTATACACAGTCTTCAAACAAAATGAGCCTCAGTGTAGCAAGTATTGATGACGATAACGAGTCCACTGGCCTTTGGAATGATTCAAGCACAGCCAAGTAGTGGCATTTGTCATTTTGTGAATAAAAAGCGTCTGTCGGGAGCCTCATTAGAAAACCCTCATTACTGTGTTGACAGATTGTTGTCGAAATATGTTCTCAACAGACATATATGCAAGCTCCCAAACAAACAAGTTAAAATGCAAAGTCACCCTTTGTAGTCATGAGCAAGCTTGAAGGTCAGGTCCTAAAAAAAAATCCTAAAGCAACAGAGCCACAGTGGCTCCTATTTTGAGAAACAGAAAGAGAAGTAGGAGAGAAGGAGAAAGAGGAGAGAAAAAAATTAAAAAAAAAAAATAACAGAGAAAGGAATGGAAGTCAGAGAGAAAGAATCTCAGGTTTTGAATAAAGTACTGTTCCAGGCATCATCATATATGAAGTCTTTTAATCTTTGTACAGACAAGAGGTGGGAACTTTAATTATCCCATTTTGCAAGAATGGCAGAGAAAAGTTAAGTAACTTGCCCAGGATTACCCAGATAATAAGTAACAGCATCAGGATTTCAATGTAAGCAGCCATGATACTGTGTTTCCTGTCTAATGGAGGAAGACACATGGTGGTTGCCTAAGATTTCCTTCCCCCAGTATCTGAATCCCCATGATCCAACTAAGCTACTTTCCAGCTGAATACTTCCAGTGCTGGAAACTTCAAGAAGCATCACATTTTATGTTTACACTCCTCTAATAATTTGTCCATAACTGCTGGTAATAATTAACCATTAACAAGAACACTTTTCCTTCCTTTCTGAGTGCTTGTTGCATGTCAAGAATTCCGGTAAAGTTTTTGTTTTGTTTCTTTCACATAAGTTAATTAATCTTCGCAACAATCCTCTAAAGTAGATATTATTATTGCATCAGTTCTGCAAATGAAAATAAAGAGGGACAAAAAGATCAAGCTGCTTGCTCATGGTCACACAGCTAGTAGTGGGTGATATAACTAAGATTTAAATCCAAGTATCTAATCCCACAGAGATGACACTCCACAGTCTTCCACTATAACAACTCCTTTGTTTGCAGTTCTACTCCAACTAGATGCCACCAACTAGATATGAAAACATCTTTGGGCAACATGGCAGAGGAGTAGGAGACCTAAATTTCACTGGGTCCCAGATTAAGCTAGTTATCAAACCATTCTGAACACCTACAAACTCAACAGGAGACTGAAGAAAAGAAAAGCAGCAATTCTAGGAATAGAAAAGTGACAACTTTCTGGAATGTAGGACATTTGGAAAAGAGAATCCGAGGTGATATACAGGAAGATAGACCGCAGAGGGAGGGGTCGGCTCCCAGCCAGCAGTAGTGCAGAGGAGCACGAAATTGGAACTTTTAGAAGTCTGATCTGAGTGGTAGTGGGGGGGAACCCTCACTGAGACAGTGTGGTCTCAGGTTCCTTGGGATTACAGAAGGACCTATGGGTACCTGAGCGTGACAGAGCTCCCAGGTATTGGAGCAGGGAAGGCAGCTGCAAAGATGGAGCTGAGGAGTGGGTTCTCAGCTTGGGGTTACCATAGACCATAATTCCTGGCACAGCCGAGCCACTGTTCTTCGAGTAGGGACCCCATAATTGGCAGATCCAGGGAGACCCCTTCCTTTCTCCTCTGGGAGAAGAGGTGCAGGAGCATGCTGCAGGAATCTGCTGGGTTTGGAGACTCCAACCGGGGCCCTGCGCTAAACATAGAAATGCTCAGTCACAGGCCGGCTGAGTACTGAGTGCACCTGGAGACCAGGGACATGGGCGTGATTGATGGGGCTTTTCTCTGAGAGCGCACTGAGGAGTGGGGCCCCGAGCTCTCTGCGGAGACCGGGAGGCTGACATCTTCATTCTCCTCCTCCAAAGCTGTACGGAAACGGAAACCGGTTCAGGGAACAAAAGCTATCAAGAGCAAACTCAAGCAGATTACTTAGCCTGGCCCCTGGCAAGGGAGATGCAATTCTGCCTCTGGCAAAAACATTTGAGAATCACTGTAATAGGCCCCTCCCCCAGAAGATCAGCAAGAACATCCAGCCAGGACCAAGTTCAACCATCAATGAGAACTGCAGAACTCCAGAGCTAGGGAAATGCAACATATAGAATTTCTGGCTTTTTCCCCATGATTTTTTAGTCTTTCAAAGTTAATTTATTTTATTTTGTTTTTGTATTCCATTATTTTTTAATTTTTCCTCTTTCCTATTTTAACCTTTTCAAACTATTTTATCTTATCAATACTTTAAAAATCTACTTAAATTTTCATTGTTATAGTCATATTCTATCCCTTCACTGTATTTAACCTTATTTTTTGTATACATATAAGTTTTTCTTTCTTTAAAATTTTGGGATACAGTTTCTCCTAACAGGTCAAAATATACCCTAAATCTAGGCTTCTGGGGTAGGGGGAGGGATAGGGTGGCTGGGTGGTAGACACTGGAGAGGGCATGTGTTTGTCTTATGAGGCTGAAGTTAGATAAGGAATTCAGAGTTTGCCCAGACCCTGGCATATGATACGTGTTCAAAATTCAGTAAATACCATTCTCTCTTTTAAAAACCAACAATCATTATCATCATCAACAACAACAGCAACCAGAGACTGTCGAGCATATTTTCTATTTTATTTCCAGAACCCAAGGTTTTTGAATACTATCTTTTTTTCAGTGATTTTTTTCAGTCATTTCAACATATTACCCTAACAACAAAGTAAATGAAATATGCTTCAAATTTAACAAAATGGAGTTTATTGATGATTTGAGCTCATCCTCGTTCAGAAGAGAAGAAAACTTCACTTTCACATGACCTATCTCTACAGCAGACCCAAAGAAAGGGCCATCTCCTTGCAAAATGACACTTTAATAAAACATCCTGTCAAGTGCTCATAGTGATGCCCTTTTACCCTCAAAGCAAAGAACTTTGATCACTCTCGATGGAGTTGTTGTCCAAGAAGCTGCTACATGGCCCTGGGTATGCCCTACTCAGCAAGCAGCAGATCCAAAACTCCTTGCAGAGCTCTTTGCAGCTGAACCAAGAATGAAGTAATGCATTTAAAATTTGGAAAGAGATCCAGACATTTTTAAGGTAGAAAAGCAAGTCTCAGAATGGTATGCACAGTGTGGTCCCATTTCTAGGAAACAACAAAAAGCTATGCCTCAACTTAAAAAGTAAAACCTTCTATGTCAGCCTCCTCCCTCACACCTTCCCTTTGTTTCATTTTACTAGTAAACGCAATTCAAACTCTCCTTGGGAACCTTGGGAACCCATTCTCTTCCTGCTAATAGTAGGTCCCCATGACCCAGACAAGTGTATATATCAGTAGGTGGAATGGAAATTTCCCCTAAAGTTCATTCCAGAAAGGAAGCAAATAATTAAGGGTGGAGCAGACATTCCCTGTAAGGGCTGAAGAAGAGTCTGAGCAAGCAGGGCTACCCCAAAAGACCATCCCCCTACCACAGTCTATATAATCAGAAGAAAGAGAGAGAGAGACAAAGAGACAGAGGGGTCTTTGGAGGTGGTAGTTGTTGCCTTAGGAGTGCTTGGTATAGTTTCCCCACCTCCAAGCCAAATCCAAGCATGGGGGTGCAGCTCAGGAGATTTACTCCTAGGGACATCTAGCATCTCATTCCCCTGCTACAAGACTCTTCATGCAGGGGACTGGCTGATCATCAGGCTTATTTGATCAAAAAAGACAGAGAACTGGAAAGAAAGCACTCTGAACTTCTACCCTCCTATATTAAACTGGATATAGGATTGAAGTTTTCTTTTGAAATGTCATTAAATATCAGGAAAGATGTCAACCAAATGTGACTGAAGGAAGTGATTGAAGAAAAATCACACTGATTTTTTATGTTTATCTGCCCATAAAGAGTTCTGACTGCTCAATAAACATATGTATTTTCCACACCTAAAATCAGAACATAGAATGTTTATGCAGACTCTGGGGTCAAAGAGGCAGTCTGAGAGATGTACTATGGACCAAAAAATAAGCATTAGGATATCTTAGTAACAACAGGCATCTTACTGAACAATTTGGGTTTTCAACACAACAAAATATTATCTTTATAATAATAAGTTAACCAAAATGAACTCCAGTGAAAGGAAATGCATTCATGTCTAAGGTTCCAGGTCAGGTTTTTGTCTTCCTCATTTATCCAACTGCTGGTAAATTGGTATAGGTAAATTTAGTATAGGCAAGGAAGGGATGGCCTCACCCATTCCAGGAATTCAGAGAGCTAGTTCCAGGTTCTCTGGGCCATATTATAAAGATATATACCTGTCAATTTCCATGTAGCTCTATATAATGGGGGGAGGGATGGGATTAGCCAACACAGAGCACCTAAGAGTTAGGCATGGTGCTAGATAACTTCTCTACTTTCTCTCATGCTATTTTCATAACAAGCACAAGAACAGGCAATGGTAACCCATTTCACAGGTGAGAAAACTGAAGCTCACCTACCCAGCTAGTAGTGGGTAGTGGAGCAGAGAATAACTTTTGGATTCAAAAGTCCATGGTCTTTCCACTCATTTTTTGGTTTGTTTGTTTGTTTGTTTGTTTTGGGGAAGATTTAAAAATTCTTGGGGGTACCTGGGTGGCTCAGTTAATAAAGCATCTGCCTTCGGCTCAGGGCATGATCCAGGGTCCTGGGATCAAATCCTAGGTCCAGCTCCAGCTCAGTGGTGTGTCTATTTCTCCCTCTGCCCCTCCCCCTGCTCATGCTCATTCTCTCTCTGTCTCTCTCAAATAAATAAATAAAATCTTTAAAAATTGTTGAAAAGTACAAAGAATAAAATAACTACTCATATTCCTTCCATATAGAATTAATTATTGCTAATATCTGGAGATAGGTGCTTCAAATCTTCAAGAGTATATTATTTTTTTGTCTAAAATGATATGGAACATTACAAAGAATTTAAAGTAAGGAGAAAGGCATAAATATAAGAGCTAAAAGAATTATCTTGAATCCCATTACCCAGAAAAAGGAAAACACTATTAAACATAATTTTAATTAACTTTTCATTTTTATTTATACACACAGGATGACAGATGGATAAATAGATAAAATATGACTTTTAAAATACTCTCATAAAAATCAGCATATAATAAAGACACTGCATAAATAAAAATCTCAAACACCAAACTTAATCTTATTTGTATTTATTAGAAGGAAAAGAAATAAGGTGAAATTGATGGAAATGTTGAAACTTTGATTAAATAATTCTTCTTAGGGCAACCCACATGTACTGCTGGTGGGAACAGAGACTGGTAAAGCCACACTGAAAAACAGTATGGAGGTTCCTCAAAAAGTTAAAAATAGAACTACCCTATGATTTAGCAATTGCACTACTAGGGATTTATCCAAAGAATACCAAAATATTAATTCAAAGGGATAAATGAACCCTGATGTTAACAGCAGGATTGTCTACAATAGCCGAACTATGGAAACAGCACAAGTGTCCAGCAACAGATGAATGGATAAAGATCAGCCATAAAAAGAATGAAATCATGCCATTTGCAAATAAGAGCATTATGTTAAGTGAAATAAATAAAAAAAAGAGCATTATGTTAAGTGAAGTAAGTCAGTGAGAGAAAGACAAATACCATATGATTTCACTTCTGTGTGGAATTAAGGACAAATGAGCAAAAGGGAAAAAGAGAGAGAGAGAGAGACAAACTAGGAAATAGACTCTTAACTATAGAGAACAAACTGATGATTACTAGAGGGGAGGTGGGTTAAGGGATGGGTGAAATAGGTGATGGGGATTAGGGATCACATTTTTTGCAATGAGCACAGGGTGTTTTATGGAAATGCTGAATCACTATATTGTATACCTGAAACTAATATTGTATGTATGTCAACTGTAATTTAAGTAAAAACTTAAAAATAAAATAAGATAAATGTTGCTTCTTTGGCTGCTTGGGTGGCTCAGAGGGTTAAGCCTCTGCCTTTTGCTCAGGTCATGATCTCAGGGTCCTGGGATCGAGTCCCACATCGGGCTCCTGCTCAGTGGGGAGCCTGCTTCCCCCTCCTTCTCTGCCTGTCTCTCTGCCTATTTGTGATCTCTCTCTCTGTCAAATAAATAAATAAAATCTTTAAAGATATGTTGCTTCTCTATAAAAAAGATTTCCTAAAAACTCCTTTAAAATAAAAATAATTAAGAAAAGCATTAAGATTTAAGTGATTATAATTTTTTAATTGTAATATTTTATTTCTAATTGATATTGACCAACTCTCTGTTAAGATAATATCATGAAGTTTACCTATTCCTTTCTATTCCTCACTTCTTGATTTTAGTTGCTTTTTTTATATTGGCCACTTTCCTAACAATAACATTTTTGGTAGTCATAAATATTGTGACTTTTAATACCAATCTCTATAAATTGATTCATTTAGACTCAATGCTTACCACTATTTCCTTTTATCACAGCTTTTTAATTCCTCTATTTTTAAATTTTGATTTATGTCTCAATTGGCTGGATTTTATTTTTCAAGTTGGTTTCTACAAAAGACTTTCATGGGCACACGCAAGTTCTTCTTATTACATCATCCTGACTCATTTTTGACTAACACTGTGGTTTTGACTTTTTATATTCACTGGTAACAGGTTTTCAATCATGATCATAGGCAGAACTCCCCTTCTGCATAGCAGACAATACCAGGCCTGATCTCAGAGCCTTTAGCTGTCCAAGGCCTCAGGGAAAACTTAGGGTCCATAAATTTCAGTTAGAATTCCATATACATAAGGGTTTGGGCATGATAAGTCCTGCTGTTTTGTATACCAATGCTTCAGATAAATAGAATCATGTTAACAGACTTCTGAACATTGAATATGTATTTTCCAAAGTATTCATGAATTGGTCATCACTCGCTAAATTAGTATGCCCAGCTCTTTCCAGAAAGGCATTGTGGCCACTTATTACAAGGATACATTAAAATAGAACTAGTAAAATTGAACTAAAAATGGAAAACCAGAACCAAAGAAGTTAGTAACAAGGACATTAATCCCCAAGATAAATAAAAGTGGCTCAAGTCAGCAAGTGTATCCTTTCTGAAGGTCATGCACCAGGCCAGGTGAAAGTAACAGAAGGCTCTGTGCAGGCAAACTATGTGGTCAGTTTACGGCCTGCAAGCTCCTTCTCCAGGAAAATCACACGAAAAGAAGAATATACTTGTCTGAATCTCAAAATGTGGAACACAACAAATAATCACCGACAGTAGGCACTGTCTTGGTAGGCATGGGGTGAAAGAAAAGACTGTGGGATTGCATGCATAGGGAAGTATACAGAGCTATGCTCCCTGTGTGACCCTCGGCAAGTCATTTCTCTTCCTTGAGTCTTGATTCCTCACTTGCAGACATGAGGCCTCATTCTCAGGATTAGCAATTAGTAGCACAGAAGAGACACTGAGGAGAGTGGTCCTGTTGTTGGTATTTTCACTTGTTGCCCTTGTTAGATCCTTACAGCTTGCTTATTTGCCACTGGGTAGAATGAGATTTATAAAAGATGGGCTGCATTGAGGCAAGGGGCCGGGTGTTTGGAACCATATCCCTTCCTCCCACTCTAGCCAAATTCACTGTGTGTGTAAAAGGTTTGCATAGGGCCAGACTGGGATTTTTAGAGGCCCTGACACTAAAAAAATGCATTGTTTCACTTCATAAACAACCCAAAATATACAATAATACTAAAGGGTAAGATAAAGGTAAGGGAGGTGAACAATGTTCTCCTTTCTACCATGGTGACTCATTTAAAGCTGTTTTGAAATATCAGATATCAAATAATTTGCCCTCACAAAAGCTCTGCGTATGTGTGAGTGTCTGCTTGTGTACATGCGTATATATGTGTAAGCATGTGTAAGCATATGTGTGTGTGTGTGTGTGTGTGTGTGTGTGTGTGTGTGTGTGTGTTGATCTGCAGAATTGCTTTGGAAGTTACACATAGCTGATCTGACACTGGGGATAAGACCTGTCCTGTGGGTTGCCATAAGTGACCAGACTAACATGTTACAAGGAAGTTAGCATAGTGCCCCCTGGATGCAGAAAGAATCTAAACATGACTAGTTCTGCAGGCACCTCCTTTCCTCTGGCTGGCTATTTCCCCTGGAGGGGACCTCCTTCACAGTGGCAGGCCTGCTTTCTGTCCACTCCTCACCCCTGTGCCAGCACAAGAGCTCTCTAAACTGAGGGATCAGCTGGGAAGGAGGGGTAAGCCTGGGGACTCAGCCCACTCACTTCTTTCACTTCTTTCTTGCTTCTTGCTCTGCCCAGCTACAGGAAGGGCATATGCTCTCCACACAGTAGGAGTAGAGGCATGCCCAGGAAGGGGGAGAACAGTGCAGACCCTGCTCTGCCAGTGAGAACTGGGAGAGCCTGCCTGATTGTGGCCAATACATTGACAAGTTCATTTGGCTCTTACCCCCAAGCCATGTTCCCAATATCTACTTTATCAGTGACATAGGTGATATACTGATTTATAATGCCCTGACTTATGGGTCCAAGGCCATTAGCTTTTGTGCAAATTTTAAAAAGCTCCCTTATAACCCCCAGCACCATGGGTGAGCATAGCTCAATAAACATTTGGCTTCACAAGTGGAATGCACCTCTGTAGGAAGAAAGAGATGCCACTTTGCCCAAGACAGGGCTCCCAACATGATGCAGGGTGTGAGCACTGCTCCCAGGACCAGGTACAGTGCCCATACCACACAGCTGTACATAGCAATCCTTTTGGAATCAAGGATATAATTTACTGAGCTCTTCAAAATCCTAGTAGTGCTGATTTCCCTTTATAATGTTATTAGTATTAATACTAAGAAAGAAGGTGGATGTCACAGGCCCAAATAGCCCCATGGGTGTGGTAAATGGATAGCACAATAAACATCAAATCTCTCAAGTCAGGCCTTTGCTGCGAAGCATAAATTCCTAAAATAAAAAAGCATTATTTTCAGTAAATTCTAATTATTAATATTATCAAAATGCATAACAGACCACACACAGTTGCAGGTTCCAAGAGAGGGCTGGAGGTTCTATGTATGTACTGCTGATGCCCCAACACCATCAGCCAGGGGGCCTGGCATCCATGGGTCACTTGAGCCAGTGACTCACCTCCACAGGTCTCCTGTATTCGCACCACATCACCAATCTGCAGGGAGAGCTGGGGGGCTCCATTCCCCTGGAAGTTGTATATTGCTGTGGAACAGAAGAGAGGGGCAGCATGGTGAGACCTCCGGATACTGAGAATCACTGCTCCTCCCTGGTGTCTCTGAGTTTACCTGACACCCATGCAGCCTACTTGGGTTAATAAGACCAATGCTGAAACCCACTGCCTATTGCAGGAGTCAATGTAGGCCTAGCCTGCCTGTTAAAGGTCCCCACTCATTACCAAACCAGCACAGGTCTTGCACTCCAATCTGTATGACAAGGAGGCTATTGGTATCAGCGACCATAGGCTGACCTCTCTCAATGCTCCAGGCATGTGCTCTGCACATCTCATTCCATTCAAACAGCAACCCTGTGAGGTATAAACTGTGATCCCATTTTACAGATGGAAAACAGATGTGCCAAAAAGTTAAACAATTTGGTCAAAGTCTTCAGGCCAGAAGTGACACGAAAATCAGTATCCAACTTCTATATTCTCAATCACTATGATGAGCTACTTGCTGTTCTACAGTTATTCCCTCCTGGTGACAACAGCCTCACATTCAAGGGTGTGACCTGTCTTCCCATTTCTATTACCAGTCCCTGGGGAACAGTAATTGGCTATAAACATTTAGAGTCCCCCAGTGTTGTCAGAACCTCTGCTAACCCCTTAGAACACAAGATCATACCATATCATTGCAGTGCACAGGCCTTGTTCAGCATCACTTGCTAAGTGGGGACCAGGTCACATTGTCATAGACATTAGGGATGCAGCCTACTTTCCAAAGGCTAAAATGGAACCACCAGCTTGGGAGGTTTTCATGAACAGAATAGGGCACAATGCAATGTGGTTTTATTTAAGGAAAGACTCTTGGGAGTTTTCTTTGAGGAACTACTCTTAAGGAGGAGGACAGTATGATCTTAGAATGCTGTCATCATTCATTCATACAGCAGACATTCAGTAAGTGGGTATGATATGTCAGGCACATTTTAGGCACTAATCTAGCTCTCTTGGTGAAAACTGAAATAAATAGAAGTTTACAAAATATGAGACACGTGAAAGAGGAAACAATAGGGTCTGGTAGAGATTTGTAAGACACATCAACTTTTGTTGGGGTACTTAGGGAAGGCCTCCCTGAGTTGATACATGAAATATTTGAGCAGGTCAGCTATGGGGACAACAAGGGAGGGGCATTTCAGGAAGAGGGAACAGTAGGTGCAAAGGCCTTCAGGAAGGAAGACACTTGACATATACAGAGACCATCAAAAGAAACTGCTGTGGATGGAGTATGATAAGAGAGAAGTGGATGACATAAGATGAGGCTGAAAAGGTAGAGACCAGGTCAAATACAACCTTGTGATGGATTTGGGCTTTATTCCAAAAGAATGGGAAGCTCGAGGGATTTTATTTATTTATTTGGGAATAGCTTTATTCATAAAGTTGTTTTTTACACCATGATTAATTTTACAACTATTTCATCACCTCAGAAAGCTCCCCCAACCCCAAGAGACCACTAATCTACTTTCTATCTCAGCAGATACGCTTATTCTGGGCATTGCATATGAATAGAATCATATAATATATGTCTTTCACTTAGCACAATGTTTTCAAAATTTATCCATGTGGTAGTAACTGTAGCAACTCAACTCCCTTCCTCTCCCATTGGTCCTCAGTTTCTTCATAGGTTAACAAAACAAAATGCATTAAAAAATTCTTCTTTGCATGACTTCAGCAGAAACGGCAGAGTAAGGAACTCCAAGTGCCTGTCCTTCTAAAGAAACAATAAAAAATCTGACAAAAGCTCTCAGAATCAGCTTTATCAGAATGCTGGAAAATAGCCAATAGTTTATAGCAATCAAACAAATGCTTACTCAAGAAAAAGGCAATTGACACCTGGTAAAACTTTGTGGCATTTTAAGGTATTCTTCTCCCATCCTCTACTCCCCATCTCAGTGTCAGTTTTGAAAATGATATTCCATGTCCTTTGTGTGGGTTTCTAGAGCCAGAGGGAGCAGAGGACCTTGTTCCAAGAAACTGTAGTTGTCTATTTTGATCTGACTCTAGGCTCTTGAAAGGACTAGAGCTATGAGCTTTCCCTTTATAATTATTTATTATTTATGCTTTGAAGGACCGAGGGGAGAGGAAATGAATTGAGTCAATGGTGAGATTACCAGGAAGACTCTAGATTCCTCTCATTTAGTTCAATCTACCTTCTGCCCTGTTTGGTCACATGATTAATCATCATCAAGTTTCTATTTGGTTTGGAGACCACTGGAATCAGAGACACAGAGCAATAGCTTTTTCATGGGCCTTTCCACATGTACTCTGTCTCCTTCCATCCAATCTCCACATAGCAGCAAAAGCAATAGTCAGTGCAATGGAATTATATCACTCCTCTGTTTAACTAACACCTTTCAACCTTTCATCTGCTGGCATACATATTAAAAAACATGGTCTATCCATACGATGTAATTAATATTCTTTAGCCATAAAAAGGAACAAAGTACTGACAGTTGCTACAACATGGATAAGTCTTGAATGTATAATACTCCCATATACCAGGGTATCTAGAAGGCTATGCACATATCTGGACACATGCTAAGAATGGATGGGACAAAGTCCTAAACTCTCAACTCTGACTGACCTTCAAGCTCCATGCTGGCAGGAAATGCAGGCTAAGGCAGAGTTGTAAGTGATCTGGCTACATGTTAAAGGTATGCTCCTACCCACACATAGAGCCCAACTACAACCACAAGGGTTTTTTTTTCTTTAAATTCCAGGCATTTGGAGAATTAAGTGGCCAGTCTTCACAAAAACACTTTAGAAAAGTCACTAAACAGACAAGCTACTACAGCCTATATGAAGCAGCTACAGCCAGTCCTGGCAAGGAGGAAAATCTGACATCTGAGTTAGTACATTATAATATTCAAGATAACCAGTTTTCAACACAAAATTATGAGGCATGTAAACAACAACAACAGCAAGAAAGGATGGACCATTTACAAGAGAACAAAAAGAAAATAATAGAAATCCCCCCACAGAAGGCTAGACCCTGGATGTATGAGACAAAGACTTTATTTTTTAATTTAATTTAATTTAATTTTTTACACATAAAAACAGCTTTATTGTTTCTAACAAGAATTCCTGAAAATGTTCAATTGGTCCCTCTCTTTCCCACAGGGGAATCAGTGCCTCTCATGATATCTAATTTCATAACATTTTAGGCTCTTTTTTTATATTAATTTATTTTATTTTTCCAGTGTTCCAAGATTCATTGTTTATGCACTGAGACAAAGACTTTAAATAAATTGTCTTAAATATGCTGAACTAGCTACAGGAAAATATCGGCAAAGAACTAAGTAAAACCAAAATGTTAATGTCTTATAATACAGAGAATATCATTAAATAGATAGAGATGTCAAACTAGTAAAACAAATTCTGAAGCTAAAAAGTACAATAACAAATGTGAAAAATTCATTTTCACATTGAAAGAGACTCAATAACAGACTTGAACAGGCAGAAGAATCAATAACCTTGAAAATAGGTCAGTTGAGATCAACCAAACTGCAAAACAAAAAGAAAAATGAATAAAGAAAAGTCAATAGGACCTAAGTGACCTGTGAGACCATCAAGCCCATCAACTTCACATAAGGGGAGTTTCATAATTAGAGGAAAGAGAGATAAAGAATAATTGAAAAAGCAACATCCAGAAAATTCTATCTGATGGAAGACATGAATTTACAAACCCAAAAAGCTCAGTGAGATCTGAGCAAAATAAACACAAAGATATCCACACTGAGATATAATTACCAAACTGTCAAAAACTGAAGAAAAGAGAGAATCTTAAAAACAGCAAGAGAGAAGCAACTTATCATGTACAAAGACTCCTCAATAAAATTAATATGTGATTTCACTTCAGAAACCACAGAGGCAACAAATTGAAAGTTTTAGAGGGGAGCAAGGTGGGGGGAATGGGGTTAGCCCAGTGGTGGTTATTAAGGAGGGCACGTATTGCATGGAGCACTGGGTGTTATATGCAAACAATGAATCATGGAACACTACATCAAAAACTAATGATGTACTGTATGGTGGATAACATAACATAAAAAGCAAAAAACAAAAACAAAAACAAAAACAAACCACAGGGGCTAGAAAGCTGTGGGATGACATATTTAAAGTGCTAAAAGGAGGGTTCTTGGGGACTCAGTGGGTTAAAGCCTCTTCCTTCAGCTCAAGTCATGATCTCAGGGTCCTGGGATCGAGGCCTGCATTGGGCTGTCTGCTCAGCAGGGAGCCTGCTTCCTCCAGCCTCTCTGCCTACTTGTGATCTCTCTCTCTGTCAAATAAATAAATAAATAATCATTTTTTAAAAAGTGCTACAAGGAAAAAAATAAAAACAAAAAGCAAAAACCCTAACCTAGCATTCTATCTCTCACAAAATTATCCTTCTAAAATGAAGGCAATGTTAAGAGATAAACAGAAATAGAGGCCCATCACTAATAGACAATTGGAAAGACAAATGCATAAAACAATAATTATAAATCAAAATAAGGGGTACATCATGTATAAAAATGTAATGTGTAACAATAACAACAAAAGAGGAGAAATAGATTTGTACAGAAGCAGAGATTTTGTATACTATTGAAGCTAAGTTAGTATTAACTCAAAGTATATTGTTGTTATTGTAAGATGTTAATTGAGAACCCTAGATTAATCCCTAAGAAAATAACAAAAAAATACAGAGAATATAAATGAGAAAGGAATCAAATCAGTAAATTAGAAAAAAAATCAATTAAACATAAAGGAAGGCAGTAATGAAGAATTGAAGAACAGAAAAACATGTAAGATATATAGAAAACAAATAGCAAAATGTTACAAGTAAATCCTCCTTTATGAGTATTTACATTAAATGTGAATGAATTAAAGCTTCCTGACTAAAGGCAGAGATTAACAGAAAGGATTATAAAACACCACCACCAACATCACCAACAAAAAACGAACCATGATCCAACTGTGTTATCTACAAGAAACTTACTTTAGATCCAAAGTCACAAGTTAATTTCAAAGTGAAAGAATGTTCCATGCACATGGTAACAAAAAAAGCACTGTAGTATACTAATGTCAGACAACATAGACTTTAAGTCAAAAGTCTTACAAGAGACAAAAAAAAGAGCATTATATATTGGCAAAAGGGTCAATACACCAAGAACATATAACAATTATGAACATATGTTCCTAATAACACAGCACCAAAATGTGTAAGGCAAACATTGACACAATTAAAAGGAGAACTAGGGACTTCTACAATACTAATCAATGACTTCAATATCCCACTATGAGCAATGAATAGAACAGGTAGGAATAAAATCAGTAAGAAAATAGAGGACCTGAACCACACTACAAATAACCAGATGTAACAGATATATACAAAATACTCCATCCTACAGCAGCAGAATGCACATTCTTTTCCTTCTTCTTCTTTTTAAATTTCATTCATTTATTTGAGAGAGAAAGATTGAGTGAGAGACAGCATGAGAGGGGAGGTCAGAAGGAGAAGCAGACTCCCGGCAGAGCTGGGGACCCAATGCAGAACTCAATCGTGGGACTCCAGGATCATGACCTAAGCTAAAGGCAGTGGCTTAACCAACTAAGCCACCCAGGTGCCCCAATGCACATTCTTTTTAAATGCACATAAAACATTCTCTAGAATAGCCCATAGGCTAGGCCACAGAACATATCTCAATACAAGAAAAATACTGAAATCATACAAAGTAACTTTTCCAACCACAAAAGAACAAAGCTAGAAATGAGTAACAGAAATAAAGCTGGAAAATTCACAGCTATGAATAAAATAAACAGCATACAGTTTTTTGTTTTTGGTTTTTTTTCCTTAAGTAGGCTCCACACCCAGCATAGAGCTCACTGCAGGACTCAAACTTATGACCCTGAGATCAAGAACTGAGCTGAGATCAAGAGTCAGATGCTTAACCGACTAATCCACCCTAGGCACCCTGTAAACAACATACTCTTAAGCAACAGGGGATCAAAGAAGAACTCACAAGGGAAATTAGAAAATATCTTGAGAAAATTAAAATGAAAACGCAACCTACAAAAACTTATGGATGGAGTGAAAGCAGTGATCATATCAGTAAAGGGGGGGCCTTTGAGAAAAAGTGAGATCACAACTGTCCTCAAACATAAACAAGAGGTACTTATAATGTTGCTTCATTGTGTCCCAGAGAAGCATATTCTCAGTTGCCCTTTCATGTTGTCTTTACAACTACTACATGAGGTAGCTACTATCTCAATTTTACAGATGAGGAAAATAAAGTTCAGAGGGTTTAAGTGGCTCACCCCAAATGGTGGTAAGTCACAGGGCCAGGACTCAAACCCAGCCCTGTGCCTTGCTCATTCTCTACACCATTGCCCCTCCGGGCCACCCTCCCCAAAACCTAGATGGCAGGTATTCAGGTGTTCACCAGACCTTGCTTCATTTTTTAGTCTTGCTACATTATCTAAGGGAAAAGGAGGAAACTTACAAGCTATTTAGTCCAAACATCTATACAAATCAGCCCTTTCACCAAGAGACCAACTAGTCTACATAGGTATTCATAATAATGCAAAGTCTTTGTCCTGAGGGATGATAAAGCTTGGGAGCCAAGAATCTATCTCGAGTCAGAGAGATGTGGTTCCTGAGCCCAGTTCTACTCTTTGTTGGCTCTGGCCTCAAACCCAGGGCCACAGCATGTGATATGCAGGCTTTCCCTTGCACCAGGCCACCCAGGCAAGAGAGCACTGGTGACTAGTACCCAACCTGTGATCTACTTGCAAGACCTGCATCTTCTCTGGGTAGGGGAGGGATGTTTTCTTGTAATCCACATAAAATCACTGTAAGGGTCAGTGAAAGGTGGCCTGGGCAACAACTTCACCTCCCTGAGCCTCATTTCCCCCAACTGTAGAATGGAGGAGATGATAGTTCCTAATTTGCAGGGTCCTTAAGAAGCTCAGCTGAGGTTAGGACACAAAGGGCTTGACTGGCCATAGTAAGTCCTCTTTATTAGCATTCTAAAACCGCTTAAGGCAGTCTATCAGAACTCCTTCAGAGCTCTTCTTTAGGTCACCTTTAAATCTGCCTCCCTGTAGTTTGCAACAAATGACAATGTTGGTCAACGCTGAATAAAATTAATCCTTTGTTCAAAAGCAAACCTTGAGAAGGCCTTCAGGGGACTCAAGAATCACTTTCCCTGCATAAACAGAGACTGTTTCTTCATTCCCTTTACAACTTGGCCTGATTTCAAACCTTGTCCCCACACAAGCTGCTAACATTTGGACATGCTCCAGCTTGCTTGTGCCCTAACTCAGACTCTCCACTACCTGCTCCTTCCAACCCCAGAAGTCTGGCTAAGAACATGCCTGTCACAGTCCTGGGCAGGGCCAAGGAGGGTCTGAGGTTCCTAACAGAAGAAAACCATTTATAATATGAGTTGGCCTCTGAAACACTAGCAAATTAGGTCTGTCCATCAGATATTTGTAAGGTAGGGAAAGACTGTGTTTTGTCCCCTGTCTCCTCCCCGTCTTTCCTTAGGAATCTCTCCCTTGTTCCACCCAGCTCTGTCAGGTAAGAAAGTTCCAGTCAGTCAACTTAAGAAGATGTCTTTGACATTGTACATAAACAATGAATCTTGGGACACTGCATCAAAAACTAATGATGTATTTTATGGTGACTAACATAACACCGTTAAAAAAAAAAAAAGATGTCTTGAACAGATCTTGAAACCCAGTATTCAACATGAAGCTCTATATTCATTCCAAAGATTACATTTTATGAAAATGAAAGTAACTGATGTTGCTTTTTAACTTATAAATGTATTTCTGCCTTTGCAAAGGGCCTCTGCTCTTAAGGCTCCATTAGGGGAAAAGCAGACATTACTAACCAAGGAAGTGGCTTTGCATACCAATACCCAATTCTGTTAAGTTTTCTAAATGACTAATAGGAAACTTTGAACCAGAATACCACTGTTTGCTGAAGTTGATTGCTTATCTATGATTCTCATTTGAGTTATTTCTGACCAGTGTAGAAATAGATCACCTTCTTCCCTATTCCCTGTAGGCTTAACCACTGTCAACTTCTGAATGAGGGATGAAAGGGGCAGAAAAACATAAGGAAGATATAGGACAAAAAACAAGAAAAAAATCACTGAAATCATATCCTGCTCCACTCTGCTCATGTCTGCTCAAGGAAGATAGACAAGTACAGGTGACAGGATTCCCAAAGAGAATCATTCTAACTTTCCCTTTCATATAGGGTCTCTAGACACTAGAGAATATTGACACATCTCCATGAAGGATTTATATCAAAATACAAAATACTATACTCAGGAACCAAGGCAGTAATTGGTTACCTACAAGCCCATTCAGACCAAAATACTTATAGTTGAGAACCAAAGGTATGTTTAAAGTACGAGGGCCATCTGGTCTCATTAAACCCAATGAGGACTCTCATGTTGGAAATCCAGGTTGGCAAGTCAGTGGAAGAAGCTACTCTGAGACAGGTGAAACTTCCAACAACCCTAGAAATAGAATCCATTGATCAGCCACCAATTCTATGTAAACATATTCAAATACACTGCTCATCAGGAACCCAAGTGGAGAGAAATAAGGAAAAAGTAAACACCACTGTTATAGCACACAATTCACAGAAGCAACTAGGGTAGGGTCTCTGTATTTTGTGCAACGTTAGAAGATAGGTACAACGTTTCTCTTGGATTTATAGATGAAGAAACTGAGACATAGACGTAAACAATTTATCTACCTCATAACTTCAGATAGATAGATAGATAGATCCAGAAGTCTACCTTCTAAGTACTGTACACACTGCTTGCCACCCCCCCAAAATGGTAAACACCTATTGGGCATGTATTATGTACCCAGCATATATGATTTTCAACAGACATTCATTTGCACATCTACTATGTGCTAGTTACTATTCTGGGTACTGGGGTGACAATGAACAGATAAGACAGATAAAATCCCTAGCATTTTATGAGTATCACCTCCTTTCATCTTCACAGTACTCCTCCAAGGTAATACCTTAATGTAACATATGAGAAACTCCAAAGAGAGACTAAGAAACTTGCCCATGACCACATGGCTAGAAAGTGGTAAAAGTGGATTCAAGCCCAGATCAGAGTCCAAAGTCCTTGCTTCCTTTACCAGCCCTGATGTTATAATTTATTGTGTGTGTATATGTATCTGTGTGTGTGTGTGTATTGGATACATACTAAGTGTATATATGTATATATATGTATACATATATATATATACACACACTATATGTGTATAAGTTTATATTTTATATGTTTATAAGTTTATAAACATTTGTATGTTTATAAGAATACATATATATAGTATGTACATATATACCATACTTGTTCATTTCATGTTTTTTCTAGTGTCAGTGAGGGTGAAGATAGTTTGCCTTGTTGACCACTGAATTTCCAGTGCTGAGAACAGCACCAGGTCCACAGTAGAATTTCAATCAATATTTACTGAGATTTAATAAATACTTGTTGAACTAAAGGGATGTGAAAACGAAGGGCAAGTATGCCCCTTCTTCTAACTAAACTCTTTCCTGAATTTCTTGAGATTACTTCAAGAGATGCTGACCCAGCTTGGTTGCCAATTTTGATTGTAGCCATCAAGGACCCTGTGATCTTTAGGATAGATTCATACCTCATCTGGGGCCCTGCTCTTTGCTGACATGTTTGAAAACAAAAGCTTCAGCAAATAGCAAGTGTGTAATAAGAGTTTGGACAAGTTGATGCATCTGAGAAACAAAAACAGTAATGGAGAAAAAGAATGCAATTGCCTGAAGCTCACTTCTCTAGTCCCTGAGCTGGGCTTTTTAGGGTCCCTACTCTAGGGGAAGCTGAACTAACTTTCAATTTGAGTGAACACATTGAAAATGCCCAAACAGTTTGCCTGAACTCTCTGGGCAAGGTGTTGACAGGCTCAGCACCAAGGCAACATCCTGATGTTGCATCAGGGAGGGCAACTGTGATGACCCAGCAGAAGTTTCCAGCAGCAAGACCGGAGCTCACATCCAGTGCAAGTCAGTAGTGAATACGGTGGGAGAATCACAGACTGAGGTAACCAAGGGGGAGGTGCTCCTATACAGACCAGGAGAGGACAGAGGAATTACAACCTCTACTGAGCCCTTACTATTCCAAGGGCTTTACCCACCTATGTAATCCTCACCATAATTCTTGGGTACAATTATTGTCATCTCTATTTTACAGATGAGGAAATTGAGTTAGTGTAAGTTTGAGTGAATAGTCCAGGGTGACATAGCCAGGAAGGAGCCAAACTGCATACAACTGTACTTGGCTTTTAGTGAGTCAAAGTGACATGCCCAGCCAACAAGAGAAAGTTGGAATTGCTGTGAGTTCTCTATAACAGTGATTCTCAACTAAGGACAGTTTTGCCCCCAGTGAACATTTACCAATGTCTGGAGACATTTTCAGTTGTCACGATGTGGAAGGAGTGGGGGGTGAGGGAGCGGCAAAGTGAAGGAACTCCTGGCATCTTGCTGGTAGAGGTCAGTGATGCATCTAAACATCCTACAATGCACAGAATGGCCCCATAACAAATAAGTATCTGGCCCCAAATATCAACAGTGTCAAAGTTGATAACTACTGTTCCAAAATATCATGATGGGATTCACTCTTACCTTTCTAGTGCTGCTGCAAGCGCACACATATACATTCACACACATGCTCCCTTATGTTTACACATTTACAGGCTAGAGTTGAAGGAGTGACTTTATGATGAAATCAAGGGCTGATTTTTTTTCAGCCCCTCGCCTCCATTACAGGGAATATCTGGCACTCTGCTGGATCCTGCATGTTAGAAAAATAAGGTCAGAGGGGATAGCTCCTGCTGTCCTGGAGCTTTTGTGAAATCTAGTTGAACAAACAAAATGAAGCCACAAGAATCAAGAAATGTCTTAAAAATAAAGGGCTCAGCTGTGGGTCACAGCAGCTGTGGACTCTCAGAGGAGAGAGATCAAGAGGGACCCCGTGAAGGAAGTGAGACTGGAAAGGGGGAGAAATGGAATGAGAGCCCCTGAAGAGGTGGGTGGAGAAAGAAGTGGTAAGGGGAGGGAGAAGGGAGGGTAAATTAGCTTGATGTATACACAGTCCCAGTAAGAGACAATTGGACTATGTAAATAGAGTCCCAGGGTAAGAACCGTGGGGTTGGGACAGTGGCCAACTATAGGGGTTCATATATTTGAGGAAAGGTTCAAGAACACCTCATTTATTGCTGTGCTGCTGTCATAGGACCCAGCCTTCCGACAGGGAAGGGTTATGGTTGAGGAGATGAAGGCAAGATTAGGCACCTCAGTTCATCTGAACCCTATGAGGCCACCAGAAAGTGAAAAACCTCCAACATTGTCACTTCCCCATCCCCATCCCCCACTCACTCATTCACCTACACACTTATCCAACCCACTCTACCATCCACCCTCCCATACATCCATTCACTCACCCACCCATCCCTCCACCCAATCAACAATTACTAATTGAACACATGCTCTGTGCTGGAGAAGAGCAAGAGACATTGTCTTGCCATCATGGAGTTTACATGGAAGAGCGAAATAACTCAACATGAGGCTGCACTGAAATACAGCAAGAATGATGGCAGAGCTACAGTAACATGAAACAAAAGGTGTACCCAAGCCCAATCTGTGAAATGGGGGCATTAGTACTAATAATGATGTTGTTTGCTGCCTCAAGCAAAAAGAAGAAAGAGAGATTACTACTGGGTCATAAGCTTCCTGTGGGCAAGGACTGTGTCTTTATAAGGACCAGCTCAGGACCATCACTTAGCACAGGCTTATTGAGTTTAATGGATATGAATAGATAATAAAAATCATTTTCTTGGGGAGTCTAGGTGGTCCAGTTGGTTGAGTCCACCTCTTGATTTGGGCTCAGGTCATAATATCAGGGTTATCAAGTTGAGCCCCATGTTGGACTCCACACTCAGTGCAAAGTCTGCTTAAGATTCTCACCCTCTCCCTCTGTCTTGCCCCCACTTGCACACACACACACACTCTCTCTAAAATAAATAATTAAATCTTAAAAATATAGTTTTGGGGGGATGCTTGGGTGACTCAGTATGTTAAGCATCTGCCTTCAGTTCAGGTCATGATCTCAGGGGTATGGGATGGAGCCCCATGTCAGGCTCCCTGTTCACCAGGAAACCTGCTTCTTCCTCTCTCTCTACCCCTCCCTCTGATTCATGCTTTCTCTCACTATCTCTCTTTCTCAAGTAAATAAATAAAATTTAAAAAATAGTTTTCTTGTTCTTCACAGCTCCCAAAACCCAAACTTTACACCTTGGGCAGAATGGCTTAGCTGTATCTATTGTATTGGTTTACTAAATAATTACTGAGTACTTTTAGCAGGCCCTTACTTAACTAACTTCCATGAACAGGTCTTGATGAAGTTGAAATACAAAACTAAACATATGCAAATTTGTAAGAAGAGAGTTTATAGCTTCTCCTGGATTCCCAAGGGGTCCCAATTTACAATAATGCCCATTTCTCTGATGTATCATGCTTCTGCTAGTGCTTTACAGCTAATGGACTCAAACTTGACCCCAAAACATAGCTCTGCCCTCAGACAATTTGCTGTTCAGTGGGAGAGATGACATGTGATTACATAACAAAAAGACAAGATGCAGCATGAGTCTTCAGTAAAACAGATGAAGTACCTCCAGGATTGAAATGTAAGAAGACTGCTTGAAAGTGGTTGTATTTCAGTGAGGTGGTGAAGGTCTCACCTCCCCAGTTTCCTCATCTGTGAAAGGGTGATAAAAGTACACACCTCTCAGGGTGCTTAAACATGGTACCACAAATGTTCTGCAAATGCACCATGCTGAAAAAAAGTGAGGCAATGTATTATTTATGACAATGTGGATGAGAACTCAAATCAAGGGTTTAATGAAGTCCCATATGCAATTCCATTCTCCCAGTTGCTCACACGAAAAACCTTGTAGTCACTCCTGATTCCTCTCTTTCTCTCATACCCAATTCCAATCCATGAAGAAATTCTCATTTCTTCCACCTATAACACACACATCCAGAATCTAAGCACATCTTACCTCCTCCACTGTTGCCTCCCCGGTGTGGGCCACCACCATTTCCTACCAGGGTCATTGTAGTAGTTGCCTAACTGGCCTCCCTGCTTCCACATTTAATTACCCTCTATCCACCACAAAACAGAATAATCTTTTAAAACAAGATAGAACTTTCTTCCATTCTACTGAAAACTCTAAAATGCTCCACCCCCTCCATTTAGAGTACAAGTTCTGGTCATTATGTGTACCAGGCACTATTCACTACGACCTCCCCTCAGAGAATTCATTTCCTACTCTTTTGCCCCCTTGCTTGCTCTCTTCCAGGAGCCACATGGACTCCCACACATTCGATAGGCTTCCTTTTCAGGACCTTTGCATTGGCTGTTTATTCTACCAGAACATTCTTTCCTGAAACAAACCCCTACTGCCACCACCAGAAAAGAAAATAGCACAATCCCACTTCCCCAGGCAAATCCTCTGGGTTCAACTGGAACTATGTATTCTGCTGCAATCCAACATGCTGATCATGGTGTCTCAGGCCTGGCACTGTCACTACTCAATTCAATACAACAAATGCCTGCTCAACATCTGCTTTGTTCAGATTCAGTGTTGGATCCTGGGTCATTTATGCAAGTCACAGTGTCCACGTAGGTCTCCTTCTACTATCCTAGTTTAGGCTTGGACCCAAGGGCTCACATGTTGTCAGAGGAATTCTAAGTGTCCTGAAGTAATGTCTAAAGAGGGATCATTGTCATCCCTATCCTCTTCTAGCCCCAGCTTCTGTGACTGTAACTTTAAACCAATGCAGAAGCTGACAGTGTCCTAGTGAGGTCACAGGGTCAAAGGACAACTTTCTCCAAGGAGAACTAAAAACCAAGTAAGACTTAAGAGGCTTACAAACTCAGCATGACTGTGCTTTAACTCACATCAATTAAATGAAATAGGAAGAAAGGAGAGAGTTCCTGTTCAAGGGAACATTTGTAGTGTCCCTACCCAGATTTCTCTGGAGTTGGAAGGTGATAAACATTATCATTTCCCATTTGCAGAACATTTGCCGCAGAACACAGACTGTGGCACCCATGTGTTATTAGCTATTAAATTAAAGGTCTATAAACTTCAGCAAACAAACAAATATAAGTTCAAAGGTCCAGAAATTAGAATATTATGGTGACTACATTGTCTGTCTCAACATACAGCAGCAATATAAGGATGCTGATCTTAGGAAAAAGAGGAGCTTAGTAAACACAGTCAGTTAAGGCTCATTCAAATACAAACATTAAGGTCAGGAATAAGCTGGCCACTCACTGGTGAGGCTCTCATAAGCCTAGGGATTAGGACAATCTCCTTACACAGACTCAAGCCCAGCAGTACTTCTAAACAATCCCAAATTGTTGAAGCATTAGGAAGTGGGAGGCCAGGCACCTAATAACTGGTAGCAGGATGGGATGAGGTTTCTAATACATGTTTGTTTCACCAGACTAATTTCTGGGGACCAGTTCAAAGATATAGTCAGCCTCTATAGCAAAGATACATGTACTAAGATCTCTCCAAGTGTCTTGTTTGGAATTCTTTTCCCCATTGTCCCTCAGAGGCCTTCTCAGACCATCTAATTTAAGAGCCCTCCTTCCAATACTCTCATTCATGGAACAAATTTTTATTACAATGGCACATATCATAATTATATGCTTATTGCTTTGTCTACAAAGTCATTTTTTGTCTTTCCCACTAGACTATAAGTTCCAACAGTGTGGGAACCATATTGCCTAATTCAAGTAATTTTAGTGTCTAACGTAGTACCTGGCAAATAGGAAATGCCCAACAAATACTTAAGAAATAAGTGAGAATGAATGAGTCAATGAAGTAAATGAGTCAACAAGTTAGTGAGTGGACAATGCTCTCTATCCCGCCTTGATTATTACCTTGGGCAACAAGAGTGGTATAATTGACACCTCTGTGGTAGAGTTCTTCCCTGAGTGTGTTTGGAATGCATGTTTTACTCATGCTTCCTACTCAAAGGATCCAACTCTACCGATGGCTCTTGCTAGATGAGTAGCAAGCCTCATGCCCCCAAACCATGACCACAGTGTATTGGACCAGTCAGGGGCAGCTCCTTGATCAAAGTGGGGCTCATTCCTAGGTTAGCAAAGGCCTTTGATCTAAGTGGACTTTCTTGAAAATGTGAGCCAGTCCATTCAGACTTCTCTTTCAGAACTTTGAACAAATGAATTCAGAGAGAAGATTTGGTGGATACTTGAACTGCAAAGTCATGCAGAGTTGGGATGCATGGTATGCTGGGGCCACTATTACGGTATTATCATAAGATCAAAGTTATGAAGGAGTGATAGAATTAGAAGGAGTTGGTGAAGAGAGCAAGGAGAACGACACCGATGTGTTAGAAGAAGCTGGGTTGCCATGAGAAGAAAGGCAGGGGTCTACCTTTATTCAGGTCCTTCTGGAGCCCTGCCTTTCAGGTTTCCTGGATTTCTGTTTGATTTCACCTGATCCTTAAAATACAACATTTGCCTCCTTACATGCATATATACACCACACACCTTTTAACTCAACCAGTTTGAAAGGATTTTTTTTCCTTTAATAAAAGTCTGTGCTTCAAGAGACTCAAGCGTCTGCTGCCCACTCCAAATCTGTCCATTTTGCATGAACCAGTTCTGTCCAGGGCCCTGCACTGCAACAGCATCACCTGCATTCCTGAACATGGAGGTAGTCTCAGATTCATCTTTGCTCCCCAGTAAAGGTGTGGAAAAGACCCTTTCTTTACTTTTGCAGAACCTAGTATAGTTTGCATTGTACCCTTCCTACAAATAAAAGAGGTGTTAGGGTCCTAACCCCTAGTACATCAGTGTGTGATCTTATTTGGAGATGGAGTCTTTACAGAGGTAATCAAGTGAAAATTATGTCATTAGGGAGGGCCTTAACCCAAGAAGAATGGTGTCATTATTAAAGGGGAAAATTTGGAGAAAGACACATACATGGGAAGAACACGCTGTAAAGATGGAAGTAGAAATTGGGATGAGGTTCTACAAGCCAAGGAGCACCAAAGATTGCCAGGAACTACCAAAAGCTAGGGAAGGGCGCAGAACACATTCTCCCTCACAGCTCTTAGAAAGCACCACCAAATACTCCCTACATACAGGTACACACAGGTACACAATCACAAGCAAAGACAACCTACATAAAGAAGAGATTTCTCAGCATCACTGAAGCTCCCATACAAATCCTTTCTGGCAGGCCCAGCTTCAGGGTAAATGAACCTTTTTTCTATCCTCACTCTCTGTCTCAGAAGCCTGGCCTTGAAGCCTTCTTCTATAGTCCCTAAATGTCATACAATGGACCATGGTTCATCCATTAGGTACTCAACTATTGTCCCCACCTAGGACCATAAATTCGTATGTCGAAGTCCTAATCCCCAGTATGTCAGAGTATAACATATTTGGAGATCAGGTCTTTAGTGTGATTAAATTAAAATGAAGCTATTAGGGTGAGGGCCAAATCAATATGACTGGCATCCTTCTAAAAGAAAGAGACACTATGGGTGAGCATGCAGAGATGATCCTGTGAGGACAAAGCAATGAGAAGGCAGCTGTCTGTAAGCCAAGGCCTCAGAATGAAACCAACCTGATCTTGAACTTCCAGACTCCAGAACTATGAGAAAATAAAATCCTATTGTTTAGTCAACACAGCCTGTGGCACTTTTTTTGTGGCAATCCTAAGCAAACTAATTTATCATCCCCAATATCCTTCTCCCCCTGCTTCCTTAAGAATAGCATTCCTAAATTTCAGCTGGGTGCATGGCTGCCTACATAACAGACTACATTTCCTACCTACCCTTGCTAGGTTCTGTCAGGTGATTAGGTTTTAGCTAATAGGATACAAGAAGAAGTGTTAAGAGGACCTTCAGGAAAATGTCCTTAAAGAGAAAGGCCATGCCCTTCTTGTTCCCTTCATCCTTCTTACTGATTGGAGGGGAGACCTGACAGCTGGAGCCTGAGCAACCAGCTCAATTCAGGAGGCGGAAGCCTCATGCCAAGGAAGTAGTGGAGTAGACAATGAATCACTCTACCACCTCTTTGTGGACCATTTCTATTTGAGGGAGAAATAAACTTCTGGTTTGGGTAAGCCACTGTTTTGGAGATATTCTATCACCCATCACACTTATTCCTAACTGACACTGTAACTTTTTTTTCTGCCTCCTTCTTTTCTGCTCTCCTTTCTCTCCTCCAAGGTAGAAGCTCTCATCACTGAGACTCAGAGAAGATTAAGATAAGAAAGGCCAAAAGAAATGCTAATCGTAAGTGAACTTTTGCAGGGTTAACTAATCAGGCAGTCAGGAGACAGACAGATTTTTACTACTGCTGTTCATGTACCTCTATATCTAAGCCCTGCCTTTCTTACAATTAATTATGTTAAATTCTTACAGGTGACATGCCTGCTCTAAAATTCCACTGTGCACAGAATTAAATCCAGACTTACAAGTTCGGCACTCAAAGCCCTTCACAATCTGGCTGCACCCTACTTCTTCAGAGTTTTGTATTGTTTTGTTTTCATTACAAATATCTACTAAAACCAAAGCAGAATATTTAGTGTTTGATCCCAATGCCATATATAATCCAACATCCTGCTTTTATCTATGATTTCCTCTCTCCTGGATTCTCTCCTTGTGTGGTACCAAGGACCTAGGATCTGAAGATATTTGAATTTAAGGCCAAGCCCAAGTCCTTCTAAATTATGTGAACTCTGGGTTTTGGTTTCTTCATCTGTAAAATGAAAATAATGCTTCGTAGAGATACTCTAGAGCCAAAGATATTGCGTGAGAATGGGTCTTGTAAACCACAAAACACTACACTCTTTGAAGGCATGAGTGTCCTGAATCTGGTATTAGGGTGCATTGTCCTGTGTTTCATTTAGCTCTTCAACTATTAGGGAACCCCTTGACCTTAGACACTAACTTTCATTGAGCCAACCACATTACTAAGTGCTTTTTATGCATTACCCCATTCAACCCTCACAAGAGTCTCACGAGACCCACATGATCATTATTACCCCCACTTCATTGATGAGGAAGCAGGCCCAGGTTTGAAATCAGTTCTGACTCCACAGCCCAAACTTCTCACCTTTACACATATCTCCTTGAAGGCAGCCTGTGCCTTTTCTTTTCTATTTTTAAAAATATTTTATTTATTTATTTGTGAGAGAGTGTGTGTGCACAAGCAGGGGGAGCGACAGGCAGAACACACAGAGGGAGAAGTAGGCTTCTTGCTGAGCAAGGAGCCTGATGCAGGACTCAATCCTAGGACCCAGGATCATGACCAGAGCCGAAGGCAGTCAGTTAACTGACTGAACCACCCAGATGTCCCAGTCTGTGCCTTTTCTTACCTCATAGTTATACTATTTTGTCCCACTTCTGGAACTCTGGAATTCTAATGGATCACATGTTAATGCTCAATCAAGGAAGGAAAAATAATCTGACAAGGCACCTGTATGAAGGTCATCTGGGACTTCCCACCAGACAACAAGATGAAAAAGAAGCCAGTTGTTCTGGTGATGAAGCCGTCTCATATAAAGCCAGCCCATGAGACAAACAGACAGACACAAGCAGCCCTTGAGAATTAAGCCAGAAGAAGGTTGACTAATGCCACTAGCACTGATGAGGAAACCAAATAGGAAAGAAAAGCTCAGGTTCTCCTTGTGTATTTAGGCCAGGCTGGGACTCTGAAGATATTCTGAGAACCCTCTAATCCTTTATATGTTTCTCTCTGTCTTCTTCCAAGTCCCATACTCATTATCTCAAATGCTCTTCATAAAAGAACACCTTAAAATAGAAAAATGTAATACCTAGACTTACAATGATGATAATTCTGTCTGCAAATAGTGATGGTGTCAGAGCTAAAACCCAGATTCCTTACTGTTAGGTCCCTGTTCTTTCCACGCCATGACTCCAGTCCCCCATCTCATCATAACCTAAACTTTGCCTTTCCCTTCCATCTACCCAGGCCTGAGAAAGATTCCAATATTCATCTGCAGAAGAAAAGAGACCCCCTTTGATGAGCAGGCACCTTCCAGCTTCTCTCTGGATCTCTAGAGGGTCATAGACCTTCTGACCCCTTATGAAATAGAATTTTCACAAGTAGGCATGAAAAATGTCAGCTGTACCATCAGATCAAGAAACCTCCAGGCCTAGTGCTTCACAGAGTTCTCAATCCCTGACCACCTAAGTAGGATTTCCTCTTCTAGGGAGGGTGGGAACACTACTCCATCCTATAACTCTGTCCTATCCTATGATGTCATGTTCTCAACTAAACCCCCACGCAGAAGATAAAGTCTAAGAAAACTAATTGATAGGATCTAATGAGGACTGCTTTATATAACTGTCATTCTAAGCACCTTATATGGATGAACTCCTTTCCTTCTACAACAACCCTGGGAAGCAGGTGCTATTATTATCCCCATTATACAGACAAGGAAAGTGAGCCCTGGAGAGAGTAAGTAACTTGTCTAGGTCATAGGGTTGGAAAGGGTTAGAAACTAGAATCCAAGAACAGGCAGTCTGTTACCAGAGCCCATGACCCTCACCCCATACAGGGCCTCTGCAGCAGGAATGCACCTTGGGATAAAGGGTAAGACTCTTCCATACCACTGAGTGCTCCCCATTTACTGCCCTACTTACCTGGACCAATACTGCCTCCTGTCTGCAACCCAGGCACCTTTGCCTTTCTGTCCACCCAGCCTCCCTCCACACTGGCTTCAGCACAAATCTGTTGATATGTCTTCCCTGCTCAGAAGCCCTCTTTGGCTTCCCATTGCCTACATGGAAAAAAAAAGGCTTAGTTTCTTAGCCTGGCATTTATAGCCTTCCAAAACATGGCTCCAGCTTACTCTAAGCATAACGATTCCCACCAGGTGAAAGGGACATCTCTCTTCTTTCCTGGATATGCCCTTCATGTCCAACTTTCATCTCTTGTACTACATTTGCCTCTCCACCTAAAATGATCTGCCCTATTGAACAGTCCCCAACTTCCCTTGAGAAGAATTTCAGCATAATAGCCCCAGGTAGAAAGGCCAGGGTTAGAGAAGCTTTGAAGTTAAACATGGTCCTTTTTGGTTTTAGTTCAAATGTCTTATTTTATAGATGAAGAAACTGAGCCCCCTCAAGTGCATAAATTATTTGTTCTCTGTATGGAGACATATCTTAAAACACTCCATAGTGCTTAGAGCCCAGCAAGTGAAGAGATTAATCTTGAACTCTCCAGGGCATTGTTTCTCCAACAGTGGCCTTGGGAGTCCCTGTATCTAATCTCTCTCTCTCTCTCTCTCTCTCTTTCTCTCTCTCTCTCTCTCTCTTTCTCGGCTTGGGTCCTCCAACCTCTGTCCTGTTCATCTTTTGGGGGTGGTGTCTGGTATCTGCCTGTGCAGGAAACCATACAGTGGTTTTCAAAATTTACACTTATGTTTGAAAACCACAGTGAGTCTACAGAAGCTGCACCACGGGTGTCACTTAGTAGAAAGAGTCCCAGTACCTGAAGTCTCCCTTCCCCCAGCCACCACTTCCGCCCTGAGCTTAAGGCAGAGGCTTCTGGGAGCTTAGATGGCTGAAGCTGATGAAGCTGGATTCTTGGATATCCCCAGATTACCTGGCAGGAGCCTTTCTCCCCATAGCTTCTCCAGGGCTGAGTGAAGAACTCTGCCCTCCAACCCCACACCCCAAGCCTGTACAGCGCTCTGGATCCTCTACCAAATCAGGGATCATCTGACCTAGAAGAAACAGGAGAAACAGGCAGATGGGTATCGCTTTGGACAGGGGTGGAGGAAGGCATGCTGGGCTAGGCCTGGCCAGGCCAGGCCAGGCCAGAGAAGAAGGCAGGTGTTCCTTCTATGAGGTCAACTCTCTATGTGGGACAATCGAGTCCAACCCTTGAAACACTGGGACTGTGGCACACAAAGCCACACTGGACTGGACCCCATCTAGGGGTTGCAGAAGCATTGGGAAGGGACAGCAGTCTGTGCCCAATGGGAGAGGGCACAAGCTGGGTAAAGCCAACTGGGCAGGGTGCCCACTTTCCTCTCCCCCTGCCTCCTCTTCCCCACTCAGCTGACCCTGAAGCAAGCTGAGGAAGTCACTGAGCCCAGGATCGTAGGTCAGCCCTCCCCGCCTGTGCCCGCGCTGCCGGCTGCTGCAGCATCTTCCAGCACACGGTTCCCAGGCGACCTGCCTTTCCCCCATGCCCACACCTACCCACGCCATGTCGCTCCTTGTCAGTTTTGCGCCAGGGGGCCATGGCTGGGCCACCGGAGTTGCGGGCGCCTCACGTCGTCCTGTGGGGAAGCAGCCAGGGGGTGGCTAGGCGCTCTGCTGGGCCCCCACTTCCTTCCTCTTTTCAAACTCCCTCTCAGGGCCCGCCCTCCTCTCCCCAGGGCATCCTGCTCCTCCTCCTCCGGCCCACTGAGCTGGGGCACATTAGAAAGTTAGTGGCTAGAAGGCCAACTTGCTCCTCCCCAGGCTAGTGGGCAGAAGCCAGGCAGGTACTTGGGGCTACCCAGGCCACCACCACAAGTGCAGGACGTTACCAGATAACAACCTAGTAACTGAAGAGAACTCCCTTCCAAGGCTCCCCAGCATGAGTTTTGACATCTGATGTGAATTCAAATCCACACTCTATTGATTATTGGCCATGACAGTAGGACAAACTATCATTTTTTAAATAAGATTTGGTTTTCTCATCTGTAAAATGGGATACTAGTACATACTTCATATGATTATTGTGAGGATTAGAGGAGATTATGGACACAGCTGGTGACACATAGAGGTTCAATATACATGCACAAAGGATGTGATTTGTGGTTTTTATCCTATTGGTGCCACAGACCCATTTGAAAATCTGATAAAATCCCAGAAAACTCTCCTCTGAAAGTACACGAGCATGGGATTTACCAACAATGCCAGGAGGTAAGGGTGCTCTGAGAGCCAGCAACAGTGGCCCCCAGGAAAAGAGTCCTAGAGTTAGGCTAATGAAGACATTTCTCAGAAAAATCTCATTTTGCTCTAGAAACAGATGCTATCAGGAAACAAAAAAATGTCTCTTTGACCCACAATGAAAGACTGAATTAAAGTCTTCCTGAGCATTCTTTATTCATAACTCTCACTACCTCTTTCTGCCTTACACTAGAGAATTAGTAAGATAAATTAGGCAATGTCACAGCTGATGGACAGCTACAGTAAAATATTAATTTCATGTTACCTAAAGTTATTTCCTTTTCTGTTTTCTACCAGCACAAATTAGGTAGTACCTTTTGAAGTGAGCACTTGAATCAATCAAGATTCCTCTAGAGAAACAGAACCAGTAGGAAAGGTATGTAAACATGAAGTAATGTATTGCCAGAAACTGGCTTATGTAAATGTGGGGCTGGTTAAGCACATCCTAAATCCATAGGGCAGGCTATCAGGAAATTCACACTAGACATTCTCAGGAGGAGCTGAAGCTTTTGTCCATACAGTTGGAATTTCTTCTTTTTTAAGGAAGACTTATTTAAGGCTTTTCAACTGATTGAATCAGATCTGCTCAGACTATTGAGTCTCCTTCACTCAAAGTCAGCTAATTGTAGATGTTAATTACATCTAAAAAAATGCATCCACAGCAACACCCAGATTGGTGCTTTATTGAATAATTGTCAGTAGTCTCAAGTTAACTCATAAAACTAATGATCTTAGCAGTCTTACTAGTTAGATTGGATGTTGGTGATTTTCTTCTGTAAATGATAAGATAGTAAATATTTCAGGGCGCCTGGGTGGCTCAGTTGGTTAAGCGACTGCCTTTAGCTCAGGTCATGATCCTGGAGACCGGGATCGAGTCCCACATCGGGCTCCCTGCTCGGCAGGAGGCCTGCTTCTCCCTCTCTCATTCCTCTTGCTTGTGTTCCCTCTCTGGCTGTATTTCTCTCTGTAAAATAAATAAATAAAACCTTTAAAAAAAAAAAGATAGTAAATATTTCAGTCTTTGCAGGCCAGTAGGCAAAATCAAAGATATTATAGGTAATTACATAACAATAGAGATAACAAATGTCCACATTTTTTATTGATAAAATGCAAAATTTGATATTGATAATTTAGTATATTCTTTTGTGATTAAGCCTGGTAATGAGAAAAATAATTTTGGGAGAGACATTTTTCACTTCACTGGAGTTAAAAATTAGTATTCCCTTTAATCAAAACTGATTGCAAATGTTCATGTTAATACTGATCTGTAATTAAATTTTACAGTTTTCATCTTAGAAGATGTCTTTTTCCACAAGTGGTATGTAGTGAAAAATTAATCTTGTCCAATAAGAGGTCAGATATTTGTCCTTACCCACTGGGAACTGGTCTTAGGCCCTTGGAATATCATGGTTTGCCTAGGAAACTTAGGTCAAACAGAGAAGTCTAAAAATATGATTTAGGGTAGGTCCTGACTCTGCCAGAAAGACAAACAATGTGATATGGGCCACATGGTATCAGCTGATCTGGAGGCTGAGATCCACTATGTGGGCAATCAATCATGCCTATGTGATAAAGCCCCAATAAAAGCTCTGGACACTAAGGTTTGGGTGAGTTTTCCCGGTTGGCAGTACTTAGTACATATCATCACACATTAATGCCAGGGAAGTAACAAATCCTAACTCCATGTGGAGAGGACAGTGGAAATGTTTGGTACTTTACTTCTCTGGACTCTGTTCTACTTACTTCTTTCCTAGATGGAATTAAATACGTATCCTTTCCCAGTAACAAATAGCAACCAAGCATAACAGCTTTCAGTGAGCTCTATGAGTCCTAGTGAATTATTGACCTTGACAATGGTTTGGGGAATACCCCAAACTTGTAATTGGTGTCACAAGTGAGGATAGTCTTGTATGGAGTGTGTTTCCTCTAAACTCTGTAGTTGGCTATGTCTCACAGTTGGCTAAAGCTCTCAAAGGAAGGTACTGCCAAATACTGGTATCAATCCATGAGCATAAGATTTTATTAAGCATTTTCATTGCTTGGAAGGCATTTATAGAATTTTATTAAATATTATCTTGATGTTTGCCTTTTAGCATGTCATACTACAGATTAATCACTTCCAGTTGAAAGTTATATGGAAACTCAATGACTGTTCAGTTAAATGGATTTTGAAATTTAAACCTTTCTTTTATACTCGTACTGAGGTCTGAAAAACATCAAGGGAACTATAGTTCGAGTTGGGAAAATATGTTCACCGAAAATTTGTGTAGTAATGGTCTCACTTTTTGTTTTAAGTTTTGATAGCACATGAAGTTTTTAAAGCAGGTTGACATTATTTGTGATTTAAACATTAACTGTGATCAAAATAACATTATCACAGAGCTCTGTATATAATCATTGTTTTGTTTTGAATTTTGGTTGAATCCATTAACAATCATTATGACAGATGCTTCTGGGTGGCTTAGTCAGTTAAGCATCTGACTTTGGCTCAGGTCATGATCTCAGGCTCCATGTTCAGCAGGGAGTCTGTTTGTCCCTCTCCCTGTCCTTTTGTCCCTCCTCCCCACTTTAGCTCACACTCTCTCTGTCTCTCAAATAAATAAAATCTTTAAAAAAAAAGGGAATCATTATAACATCCACAGTAACAGCTAATCTCCAAAATCATCCACTGTCACTAATAGTGGTTGAAGGCTGTTCTTCTTAAGAAAAAAATCAGTCTTGACCCTGAGCTCAAAGTTACTGGTGACTTATTATTTTTAAGACATCAAACTGCTATGAATTGGTAAGGCAAGTCAGGTCATTCAGCTTCTATTTTTGATAAAAGTTCACAAAACAGACAATGGTTAAGTCCAGAAAAGCTAATGAAATTCACCTTTGATACAATTGGTTCAATAACACATGATAGATTCAAATACTTTCTACAAAGTACCTTCTGATAACTATTGCAATAAATTACCATAGACTTTGTAAATTCATCCAAAAAGGCTTTATTTGTTCCACACATATTTTTACCACCAAGAGTTGTGGCACATCTTAACAGATTCAACTTCTTGTTGTACAAGTGTTTTCTCTTTGTCTTTGAAACTATTTCATTTTTGCCAATAGTTTTTCCACATGGACTATTCACAGAAGCTAATTCTTCATGCACTTCAAACTCAGCACTGACTAATCCAATAACAACTGCACTGTCTTGATGACATCTGTCAGCTCATCAAAAGCCAAGGAAAACCACTAGAAATCATTTGTCTTGTTTTTAAATTGATTATTGATGTAGCTCCCAATGTTCTCAACTCTTCTGGCAACCATTGCTATCAAAAGGCTAACAGTCTTAAACTATTTTATTTTCTCAGACACATTTCATCTGCTGCTACAATCAAACATGAAGAACTCACCATCAATAGATGTCCTTCCTCATGTGAGTAGTAAACGAGCCACTTGGAAACTTACTTCAGTTGCAGTCTCATTTTATTTTCATGAAGAAATTATACTACATTGACAAATTCTGTTTTAAATTTTCTTATTTTTCTGCCTATTGTTTTCTCGTGGTTGTATTCTTTTAGCACAGTTGTTGTGTCACTGCATAAACACACTGCTTTCCTGTTTAATTCAATAACAAAATAACCCACACTCCATTGCGCATTAACACCATGACACTTGGATCCCACTACTCTTCCCTTCTCCTCCTCCTCCTCCTCCTTCCTCTTCCTCTTCTTCTTCTTCTGACATGATGGCTATTAAAATAAAATAAAATGTTGCCATATAGAAATATTCATGGCACTTGAAACACTGTGGAGTTATAATTGTATACTTGAGATTTGTAGATTGCTGAACAGCGCTGCAAAACAATGAAACCACCAAAAATCTTTGTTGCAAGTTCTCTACTTTGCCATTATAGCATGAGAGCAGCTATATATGGATGATATGTAAATGAATAAACAAGGTTGTGTTGCAATAAAACTTTATTCATTTATCAATGATGAAATTTTCTGTTCATATAATTTTCATGTTATGTAATATTCTTCTTCCTTTTATTTCTTTTCAACTATTTAAAAATATAAAACTTCTCTTAGTTCATGGTCCATATAAAAACAGCTAGTGACCGAGATTTGGCCAATGAACATAGTTTTTCACCTATTGCTATACATAATTCTATCATCTTCATAAATCCATGATCTAAAAGACACCCCCCCTTTTTTTTCATCTTAGTTTTCTAACACATACCCAGACAAAGTCCACATCAACAGTATTATAAAGTACTTGCTGAGGGTTTAGTGTAGGTGCTAATGTCAGAAGGTAAATAAGGTTGAGATTTGAGGAGTGTTGAAGATATTTTCCCCATTCAGCTTGTGGCACAATCTAAAGTAGGATATATAGATATAGATATAGATATAGATATAGATATAGATACAGATATAGATATAGATATTTATATTTATTTATTTATATGTGATGTTAAATTATTCAACATATAAGAGTTGAAAAACTTTAGTCAAGGGAGATGAGGTTTAGGAAGTTATTTTGATTATGGCTAATAAATTTCTTCTTTTTAAAAAGATTTTATTTATTTATTTGACAGAGAGAAACACAGCAAGAGAGGGAACACAAGCAGGGGGAGTGAGAGAGGGAGCAGCAAGTTTCCCACCGAGCAGGGAGCCCAATGTGGGGCTTGATCCCAGGTCTCCAGGATCATGACCTGAGCCGAAGGCAGTTGCTTAACCAACTTAGCCACCCAGGCATCCCATAGCAAATACACTTCTTAAAGGAGTGGTTTTCAATAAGAAATCTTCAAACTTCAAACTGATTAGCATATGGTGTTTTTATTTCTGAAATATAGGCTTTTTATTATAGTTACTGATTATATGGCACCATGAAAAATTTTAGCAAGTGAGACTAATGGTCAAATATAAAAATCTTACTAAAGCTTCTTAAAGAATTTAAAATTGTCTTGGTCATATAATTTTATTAAACACCATCTGGTTATTTATCAAAGTCATATATACCTGGCTATTATTCATGACCATAATTTCATGCACTCTGAGTGAAGAACAAGTCCTTCTCTGGCCAAGGCCCTCCTGAGATCCAGATGCGTCTAACTTCTTTCTGTACCTCCTCTCCCAACTCACATTTATGTCTCCATTTCCAAAACCAAGTTCATCATCATAGTAACATCCCAGACCTGTCCTTTCTATCCTATGTAACAGAAAAAGTGACTAGACCCTGTGCTCCAACTGATATGCTAGAATCCCAACTCCATCACTTACCTTTGTACTTTGAAACTGATTATTTAACTTTTTGAAGTCCATTTCTTGACGAAAAAAATTGCTAACATTTACTGAACACTTACTGCATGACAGTCTCCAATTAACATTACACATTTGTTATTCCCTTTAGTCCTCAAAGTAACCTTATGAAATAGGTATCGTTATTATCCCATTTTACTAATAAGTAAACAGAGGCCAGAGAAGTGAGACCTTTTTATAGCTACCAACCAATATGATTACCTGTGAGTGATATCAATTTCCCCTTTGCTCAGCTTAGAGACTTGACTCAGCTTAATATCTATTTTATTCCATATGATCATCTCAAAAACAGCTCTTGGATCTTCCCTCTCCTCCATGCTGCTACCTTGTCAAGATCCTCATTTGAAACTTGGACACAAGCTCCCTGCCTCCAGTCTTGCTTCCTTCCAATCTTTTCATCAAATTATCCCAGGACACTGTGCCCAAGCAACTGTGGTCTCCTCAAATTCCTGGAATATGCTAGAAAAGATAAACAAAGCAAGTTTGTTGGAACTTGGGGGCATTTTATTACCTTTGTGAAATCAACACAATACACAGAAAAAGGCCATGCAAGGCCTCAGTGCAGGTCAAAGAAATCCATCTATAAGTATGTTTAGGTAATTGTAGAAATCTCTTTGCACAAGGTACATAGAAAGGGAAACTTTTAATGTCTATTTTTCTCAGAATCATACATTCAGGTCTACAATTTTGCTATAATTCACTAGTATGGCTGTAACAACTATTAAATATTGAAATATTCCCATATAAGTTGCTGAAGCCACTGTCTCAAGCCTCTGAAGTGGTCTCCTTCTATCCTGCCTTGGGAATGATTCAATGGGCACCACCGGGGTTACTATGTTGTCTGCCAGCTTGTTCCCTATAATTTGCAGGGATGGGGTCCTTTCCCTGTGTGTCTTCACATTTCCCAGCCAGAGTGCACCTGGACCCAGGGTAGGGAGATGTCTGCCTGGAGGTAGCACTGGCATGTCAATAGGTAAATGCTGAGGGTCTTCTGACTCATCCACTGGTGTCTTTCATGTGGTTGCCTTTGGGAACTTTGGCCTCCACAGTATTATTTAATATTGTTACCATCATATCTCCTTGTGTTATTCAGAAGAGTCATGGCAAATAGCTTCTATGAGTATGTTTCCATAAGTTCCAATAGTCTGGAGCTAAAACCTGTACTACCCAACTATCCAGCTTTTATTTACCAGAGTAAGCTCTAGGTCCCTATCATGACCAGAAAGACTCTAGGTAAGAAGGATATACATACTCAAAAGTAAGTAGCTATACTAAGGGAAGCAGCAAGAGCAACCACGAAGACTTCATGTAGATAAGGAGGCACTCAAAGTAATTATGCCTTAAGGCAACAGTCAAATCTCTAGAAGTAAATGTGGGAGTGAAGGTTGGCAATGAAGGAGGATCAGAAGCTTTACTGTTTAATAGGGTTTACTTTATTTCCTTAAATGTTAATAGCCTCAAACTTTACTCCTAATTAACACTTCACAGCTTCCAGGGGGATCTGTCTCATTTGCAAGGTGAAGATATCAAGGCTCTAGTTAACTGTCCCTCCGTGCATCCTCCATACCCTTTAGGATACTAGTTAAACTAAGTAAGAACATCATACAGGCCCCTCAAAATCAGATTCTAGCTCCCCTCCACAGCTTCATTTCCTGCCTCCTTTGCACTGCCCTTTCTTCCCCTGCCACTCCCTCCCTGCAACACACACACACAGTCACTCTCTACCACACAACACCATCTAAATGATGCTGTCTTATCACATGTTGTGTTTGAAGTCTCCTCAAAGTGCCAAAAGTTCTCACATCTCTGTGTGCTCTCATCTCTTCCCCAGCAAGAACACCTTTTCATCTCCAGACTAATCTGTTCTAAGAAGGCTTCCTCAGTAATCCCCTTCCCAATTCCCAGCTCCTCCTCCAGCCACAGCCAGACAACCCTCCTTGGCACCCACAGAAGCCCATGCCCATAAACTGCTATCCTCACTCTTTAACTGGCTATTCTGTCCAGAAGCTCTTGGCAAAGCTGCCAAGGCTTAAATTGTGCTACAGTAACATCAGTCCTGTCCCTTGTTCATGTTTGATTGTCACTGACTGAGTCCTTATCTGAAAAACACTACTTTCAACCAGAGTTTCAGCACCAATAGTCCAAAAACCAAATCTAGAGGATAATGTATTTGTTCCACAAAGTCATTTGATTCTCAGTGTTTAATTAAATAAATAAATATTACCAAGAACTACTGATCAGTGGATTTTACCTAAACTTCTAAATTTCTAGTTTTTCTGAAATAACTAAAAAAATAGAGCAACTTGGGTCTTTACTTCCACAAGGCAGAAATCAGCCAGAGTAGTGTCAGCTGCCCTTTTTCAATCCCAGAATACGTACTCTTATTTGCCACCGTTCCCAGCACTCCCTTTTCCCCACTCAGTACTGAGGTCAAGTCTCAACTGCCATTTATCATTAGGTTTACACGATCAGTTTTCTTATGGTAAAGACAAAAATGACTATTTGAGCTTCCATTCCATGAGAGGTGGGAAAATAAGACAGACTGAGAGGATATATGCTTTAGAAGTGTGGGAGAAGATATATATATATATTTATACATGTGAAGAACAGTCCTAGATGTAGGTCTACATCAAAAGAATTCCTAAGCTGCCATAACCCAGTTTACTTCACTCACATTAGGTGTTTGCCTAGTCCTGTATACATTTGAGTTGTGACCTTGGTATGTGTAGAAAATGAGGGAAACTTTGTATCAGGTGACAGGAAACTGTTCCAGTCACGTTCTCTCATTTCAGAAGTATAAATGGTAGGTTTTCTTAGGGAAAGCAAAATGCTAGAGCCAAGAGTATCTCCTAAACAGTCTTAGTCTTGGAGAAATCAAGACCAGATCAAGGATATTCTTTAGTGAGAGAAAAGAGATTCCTCATAAACTCCTGTGTTCTGGCAATAAGCCTCCAACAATTTGGGTGTGACTCTTCCCTAAGAAATCCAATGTATATCTGCACACAATATTGTAATTGTTGACCTACTTGTCTTCCACCTATCCTTAGAGGTTGAGAGCTCCTTTATTCTACAAACATTGATTAAGAGACCATCATGTGAAAAATGCTATGACAGGCACTGAGGATATACCTTGGAGAACAACAAAGACACAATTCCTGCTCTCACACATCTTGTAGCCTAGCTGGGAAGGCAGAAAGTCAGCAAATACACTAGAAAGTTTAATAACAAAAATAAAATACAGAAAGGATACAAAGAATGTCTTGCGGGCTGGAAAAGGAGGGAGTCAGGGAAGAGCTCCCTGAGGAAGTAATATTTAAGAAGTAACACTTGGGAAGAGACTGTTCCAGGGAGAAGTAACCACAAAAATAAAATTCCTAAAGGGAGAACAAGCTTAAATCATTCAAAAAATTTAAAAAGGGCCAGAATTATGGGAATTCAGTGACTGTGTGGTAGGAGATGAGTTTGGAAATTAGGTAGGAATCAGATCATGGAGGACCTTGAAGGCCATGGTAAAAAGGTTGAAGTTTACTCTGAGTACCCTGGAAGTGAGAAAGAAACAAGCAGCCCCACACAATTAGGAGCTGACCTGGCACTCACAGTTATACTGTGCTGTTCTCCCCACTGAAAATGAGCAACTTCTCAAAATACTAAGGTCAGATGATTTATGGCCATGATGGATGAAAACAAAAACAAGATTACTCCATAATCGTGACTAAACACAGAATAAATATGAATACTGTATAAACCACAAAATGACCAAACATCTCCCTATCATGGCTAATATGAGTAACTGGTACTTTCTTCCTTTGAGCAATTTCAGCTTTAGGTTTATCTAAAGTTCCATCCTTCTTGATGAAATTTATTAATATATATAATAATGGAATTAATATTGCTTCCTTAAACACTGCCCAAAGTCACCAACACAAGCCCAAGCATTGCCAAATGTCACTGGAGGATATTAAGTAGGAGGTGAGGTAACACTTTTTTATTATTCTCATCGGGAAAAAAAAAAAAAAAAACTTCTATAGGTCAAGAATAGAAGCAACAAGATGAGTGTGAGGCTATTTAAACATTCAGAGAAAAATTATGGTAGATTGGACAAAAGGGGTAAAACAAAATAGTCAAATTCAAGATATATTTCAGAGGTGCTATCAGCAGAACTTGTCTATGAAGTGGATGAAGACAGAGATAAAATAGAAAGCCAAAGTTAGAGATTCAAAATAAAATTGGCTTAAACAAGATAAAAGCCTATTTCTTTTTCACATAAAGTCCTGGTTGGCATTACAGTCCTATGAAATCATGAGAGGGGCAGGTTTCCTCTTTTCTGCTGTTCTACCATCCCTCAGGTATACAAACACTATATGCAGGATCCAAAATGGTTCACTACTACACTTCCATTCCAACAAATAGGAAGATAGGGGAAGAAGAGGAAGGCATGACTGTGAAGTAGCACTCATCACTTGTGCTCATATTCCTTTGGCCAGGACTTGATCTTATGGCCATACCTAACTCAAGGAAGTTTGGAAAATACAGCTTTTATTCTGTGTGGCCATATGTTCAACTAAATTGACTATTACTGTGAGAGAATAGGAAAATAGTCATTAAAACAGTGGAGAGGAAAGACAAACTCTGGTTGGAGTTAGTTAAGGAGAGAATATAAGAGGATAGAAGCAGTGAATATAAGCAACTTTTTAAAATATATATACATATTTATTTATTTATAGACAGTGTATGGATGAGTGGGGGCCATGCATTGAGAAAGGCAGAGGGAGAGGGAGAGAATCTCAAGCAGACTCCATGCTGAGTAGAGAGCTCAATGTGGGACTCGATCTCACAGTCCTGAGATCATGACCTGAGCTGAAATCAAGAGACAGATGATAAAGAGACTAAACCACCCAGGCACCCCTATAAGCAACTCTTTTAAAAAAAGTTTTATTAGAAATGAGAGCCAGACAAATGGGGTGGCAGCTGGAGAAGACCATAAAATCAAGAAGTTAAGAGACAGGTTGTGACAATGGATATGGGCCTTTCATATTTGTTCCTGTGAAGAACAAAACTGCCTACAGTCCCAAGTGCTATGCTCTGAAATTTTCTCCTCCTCATTCATAACAAGACTATATGTCCCATGGCCTGCTCACAGCCAGTGACTAGGGGTGGCAGGGAGACCAGGGGAGGTATGTTCCTGCATGACACAGGACTTCTCTGATCAGCAATTTTGGCCTGAGGACTCATTCTTGGCATTGCCAAAACTTTCTTAGAATTACAACACAACCATAGCCTTCATTTGTTTCTTCCCCCCTTCTTTCCTTCTTCCCCTCTCCTTCAGAGCTCAAATTTGCCTCACAATCTGATGACTCTCCAATCTTCCCATTTTCCCTCACCAGTGCCTGTGAGCAAAATGTCCAAATACATTTTTTGTTCATCTAATTCTGTCTTGGAATCTGCTTCTTGGAAGACCTGAACTGATGCAAGAAGAAATACTGGAGCATATTTTTAGCCTTATGGGAATAATTCAGGGATGAAGGGGAAAAAGGAACATGCATAAGAGAAGGGGAATCATTACATATGACAAATCCTCGAGTATATGGGATAGGATGCATGTTTTTAGATGGGGGTGCTCAGAGTCACCCATTCTAAAAAGAAGAAAGGCATATCCAAGATGGTAGAAGAGTAGGGGACCTCGTTTCATCTCGTCCTTTGAATTTAGCTAGATAACTATCAAATCATTCTGAACACCTATGAATTCAACCTGAGATGTAAGAAAATAATTGTTGGAATTCTACAAATAGAAAAGTGACTTCTTTTGCAAGATAGGAGGTGCAGAGAAGTGAATCTGAAGGAATATATTGGGAGATAAAGGGTGGGAGGAGGGAACCTCCATAAGCTAGCTACAGGAAAGGGATAGGAGTGCAAAATCAGAGAAGTCTGCTCCAGTGAGAAACATCCATGCCTGAAAGGTGCTCAGGTAGTGAAGCAGGGAAGAATCCTAGGTGGGACCATGTGGTCTCAGGGGTCGCAGAAAGACCAAGAGTGCCTGAGCCAGCAGAATTCCCAAGCACTGGAGCAGGGAAACCAGCTACAGGAGGGGGCTCTTAGCTTGGTTTAACATAAACTCCAAACCCCAAGCCTCAGCCAAACCTGGCCACCATCAGTGACTGCTATTGAGGGGCCCTGAAAAAGGCAGAAACATGGTGACCCTCCAGTTTCCCCTGGGAGGACTGTCGTGAGCACACACCACAGGAGTCTGCAGAGTTTGGCACATGCAAAAGTCAAACCTGCTTTTCCTTGAGGGTTTACTGAAGAGATGGGTCATGATTTTTCATCTCTGGGGCTGGAGGTCAGGGCATGGACATTTTAATTTTCATCCTCTAAAGCCCCATAGAAGGCCCTCAGGGAACAAAAGCCACATGGAGCAACCAGAAGCAGCTTACTCTAAACCCAGCCTCCTGGCAAGGCACAGTGCAACTCTGCCCAGGCAAAGACATCTGAGAATCAGTGCAGTAGGCACCTCCCCCAGAGGACCAGCTGGAACAGTAGGCAAATTCCAACTTTAGAGAAGCACACAGAACTACAAAACTCTAGCACTAGAGGAAAATAGTATATAGAATTTGAGGTGTCAGTTTAAATTTTTTTTAATTTATTTTTAAGGTTTTTATTCAAATTCCAGTTAGTTAATGTACAGTGTAATACTAGTTTCAAGTGTACAATGTAGTAATTCAACACTTCTGTACATCACTATGTGCTCATCAGAACAAGGACCCTCCTTAATCCCCATTACCTTTTTCTTTTTATTCTTTTCAACTAGTTTCTAATTTTATCAACTCATTGTTTTTAATTCTTTTTTAAACTTTCATTTTAAAATTTACATTTTATAGACATACTCTTCATTTTTGGCTTCCTTTCTCTGTATTCAATTTTATTTTTGTATATATCTATATCTATAAAATTTGCTTTCTTTTTTTTTTTTAAAGATTTTATTTATTTGACAGAGAGAAACACAGCCAGAGAGGGAACACAAGCAGGGGGAGTGAGAGAGGGAGAAGCAGGCTTCCCGCCGAGCAGGGAGCCCGCTGCGGGGCTTAATCCCAGGTCTCCAGGATCACGACCTGAGCTGAAGGCAGTCGCTTAACCAACGGAGCCACCCAGGTGCCACCTATAAAATTTGCTTTCTTTACAATTTTTGGATTTAGTGTTTTTAACAAACAGACCAAAATATACCCAGTACCAAGTGACCAAGTGTATCACCATTTTGTCCTCATGGGAGATTATATTGTCTCTCCCCCACCCCGCCCCGTCCTTTTTCCTTTTTTCTTTATCTTTTATTCTTTTGTTTCTGACTTCTTTGAATTTGCCTAATGAGTATTTTGTTTGGGTCGTGATTGATATTTTTCATTTTCATTCTCTCATTCATCATTCTTCTTTGGGAAAAATGATTAGAAGGAGGAATTTACAATAAAATAAAGAACCAGAGGTAATACTCTCTACTACAGATCTAACTGGTATGTATATGAGTAAAATGTCAAGAGTTGTAACTCAGGATAATGATTATAAAGTTACTAGCTGGACTTGTAAAAAGCATAAAAGACATCAGAGTATCTCTTAGTGCAGAAATAAAATGTAATCAGGCCAAAATTTAAAAAGGTTTTAAAAAGCAGTCTAAAATAGATGCTCTAACAGCTAGGATAAATGAAGCAAGAGAGTCAGTGACAGAGGAGACAAGATGATGGAAAGGAAGAAAACTGAGAAAAAGAGAGAAAAACAACTAATGAACCATGAGAGGAGGCTTTGAAAAATCAGCAATACCATAATGTAAAATAAATAAATAAATAAATAAATAAATAAATAAATAAATAAAAATTGGGGTTCTAGAAGAAGAAGAAAGTGATAGAGGGACAGAAGGTATATTTGAACAAATCATAGCGAGAAATTCCCTAATCTGGGGAAGGAAAGAGGCATTCAGGTACAAGAGATAGAGAGTACCTCCCCACCCCCCCGCGGTCAAAATAGATCAACCCTCTGACATAAAAAAAAAGTGAAGCTTGCAAATTTCAAGATAAAGAGAAATTCCTGAAAACAGATCAAGACAAGAAGTTCTTCACTTACAAGAGTAGGAACATTAGACTGGCAGCAGACCTACCCACAGAAACCTGGCAGGCCAGAAAGGGCTGGCATGATATATTCGGGATACTAAGTAAAAAACTGAGGCAGCAAAGAATACTTTATCCAGCAAGGCTATCATTAACAATGAAAGGAGAGATAAAGAGCTTCCAGGACAAACAGAATCTAAAAGAATTTGTGATCACTAAACTAGCCATGCAAGAAATATTAAAGGGGATTCATAAGCAAAGAGAGAGCCCACAAGTAACCTAGACCAGAAAGAAACAGATGTTATATAGAAACAGGGACTGTACAGGTAATACAATCAATGACACTAAATTCTTATCTTTTAATAGTTACTGTGAATGTAAAATGGCTAAATACCCAAGTCAAAAGACACAGGGTATTGGATTGGGTAAAAAAACTAAATCAATCCATATGCTGTCTACAAGAGACTCATTTTAGACCTAAAGACACCTCCAGATTGAAAGTGAGGAGGTGAAAATCCATTTATTATACTAGTGGACATCAAAAAAAAATCTGGAGTGGCAATCCTCATATCAGACAAATTAGATTTCAAACCAAAGACTATAGTAAGGGATGAAGAGAGACACCATATCATACTTAAAAGGTCTATCTAACAAGATCTAACAGTTATAAAAATTTATGCTCCTAACTTGGCCAATTATATAAACCAATTAGCAAAAAAATTAAGGAAAACATAGTAATAACACAATGATAATAGCAGGGAACTTCAACACCCACTTACAGCAATGAAGAGTTCATCTAAGCAGAAGATCAACAAAGAAACATGGACTTTGAATGACACACTAGACCAGATGGACTTCATAGACATACACAGAGCATTCCATCCCAAAGCAACAGAATACACACACAATCTTCTCGAGTGCACATGAAATATTCTCCAGAAAAGATCACATACTGGGTCACAAATCAGGTCTCGAATGGCACCAGAAACTGGGATTATTCCCAATATTTTCAGACCACAACACTTTGAAACTGAACTCAATCAGAAGAGGAAAATTGGAAGGAACTCAAACACTTGGAGTTTAAAGAGCATCTTACTGAAAGAAGGAATGAATCAACCAGGAAATTAAAAAATTGAAAAAAAAAAGAAAAAAACAAATAATTCAGTCAAGAAATAGGCAGAAGACATGAACAGACATTTCTCCAAAAAAGACATACAAATGCCCAACAGACACATGAAAAAATGCTCCACCCACATCACTTGGCATCAGGGAAATACAAATCAAAACCACAATGAGAAGCCACCTCACGCTGGTCAGAATGGTTAAAATTAACAAGACAGGAAACAACATATGTTGGTGAGGATGTGGAGAAAGGGGAATCCTCTTACATTGTTGGTAGGAATGCAAGCTGGTACAGCCACTCTGGAAAACAGAATGGGGGGTCCTCAAGAAGTTAAAAATAAAGCTACCCTATGACTCAGCAATTGCTCTATGGTGTATTTTTTTTTTTAAGATTTTATTTATTTGACAGAGAGAAATACAGCCAGAGAGGGAACATAAGCAGGGGGAGTGAGAGAAGGAGAAGCAGGCTTCCCGCCAAGCAGGGAGCCTGATGTGGGACTCGATCCCAGGTCTCTGGGATCATGACCTGAGCCAAAGGCAGTTGCTTAACCAACTGAGCCACCCAGGCGCCCCGCTTTATGGTGTATTTACCACCATGATACAAGTATAGTGATCCGAACGGGCACCTGCACCCCAATGTTTATAGCAGCAATGTCACAATAGCCAAACTGTGGTAGCAGCAGAAATGTCGATTAGATGAATGGATAAAGAAGATGTGGTATATATATATATATACAATGGAATATTATTTAGCCATCTGAAAGGATGAATACTTATCATTTACATCGAAGTGAATGAAACTGGAGGATATTATGCTGAGCAAAATATGTCAGTCAGAGAAGGACAATTATCATGGTTTCACTCATGTGGAATATAATAAACAGTACAGAGGATCACAGAGGAAGGGAGAGAAAACTGAATGAGTAATCATCAGAGAGGGAGAAAAACCACGAGAGACTCTTAACTATAGGAAGCAAACTGAGGGTGGCTGGAGGGGACGTGGGTGGGAAAATGGGGTAATTGAGTGATGGGCACTAAGGAGGGCATCTGATGAGATGAGCATGGGGTGTTATACTCAGAGCAACTGATGGATTCTTGAACACTGCATCTGAAACTAATGATGTACCATATGTTGGCTACTTTAATTTAAATAAAAAAAATAAAAGGAAGGAAGGCAGAAGACATGGTGCAGCTGTAAACTGGTAAGTAAAGCTGATAGAAGGAAGCAAAAGTTGTTCTTTTCAGAGAAGTAGTTGTTTTAGCATATGATGAGAGGTGGTGAGAGCTGAATACTAGAGCCAGCCTAACTAGGTTCAAAGGAAAACTTCCAGTACCAGCTCTGTTACTTTGTTCCTCAGCTCCCTCATCTTTAAAATGGAGATATTTGAAGCATCAACTTCAGCGAGTTGAGAGGACTAAATGAGTTAATACTTGAGAGCACATACAGCATTAATATTTAGCAAATAAACATGCAACAAATGTTAACTATTATTTTCTCAGCAAAATCAGCTGAGATTAAGGAAGGAAAGAAGGTACAGCAAGAGAAGTGAAAGTCCTCTTGTAGAATTGGTATATAAGTGCTCGCTGGTCATAAGATTAAAGTGAGAGAGTCAAGATGACTGGATTTCTTTTGCCACATTTAGCTATTTATGCACAGACATAAAATAAGCTTGTGATACTATAAGAACCACCTGGAGAGCCTTTAAAACTTACTATGTCTCAGAATCCAGATTCTGATTAAACTGGTCTGTGATGGGAGTCCAGTAGATTTTCAAAGATTCTAATGTGCAGCCAGAGCAGAGAAGCACTGGAGCAAGGCACTGGAGTAAGGGAAGAGCTAATTCAGTTTTATGGAGTTGGCTTTAACCGAGGTTTGGGGGTCTGTCCAGAGGAATTCAGAGGAGAGATCAAGGGAAGGATTAATTATGAATAAATAGAATGTAAGTTAAGGAAAAAAACTGAAGACTTCTATGATGGACAGTAGAAAATTGATAGAGTCAGGACTAGCAGTTCCCACTGGAGTAGAATTGTTGATGTGGAAGGTACTCTGAGAACAGAAATAGCTCATGATCATATATCTTTATCCCAAATGCCAAATACATTGTAAGCCCTCAGGTGTTTTACATAAACCACACAAAAATTTAAGTAATTGAAGTACCATGTGAATTATTCTTGTTTCTAAGAAGTTACTATTTGAATCCAATTGACCTAAAGTGGTTTTGTTCTAAAAGGAGTTAAGTTACAGAGACAGAATCTACTATAACTAGTTTAAGTGAAGTAATATATTACAGTACACTAAGTGGGTCACAGAACTGATGAGGGGGCTAGAGCAACAGACACTGGTATTCAAGGAATAACTATCAAAGCTACACAATGGAACTAGACTTAGTAACTTTTACAACTGCCATGGTTGACATCCTCCATTTATAGTAATTCATCAAGATAAATGGCAAGAAAAACCATCAAATAAGAGAGATACCAAGTATACATCAATGCAATCTTACATCATTTTACATGTCATTACTTAGGAGAAATAAAAAAGGACCAAGTGTTGAAAACTATGTTTTTCTATACATCTGTCCACAAACTTAAGAAACATGAAGTAAATTTATTTTTAAATAAATTAGTTTTACTTACTGGTTATTTTGTCAAATAATATGCTCAACATATTTTTCTTCATCATCCTGATATCTTTTCAGAAAGGACCTCTAAATTTAGACAAAGGGTTCAATTGTTAATCTTAAAAAATGTATAATAAATATGATTTTCCTGTTATTATACTTTTTTCCAGGTTAGCAATTAGACCTATTGTTTTATATTTATAGTATTTCATTTGAAAACTTACTGAATATTTTTATTTGAAGATATAAATAATATATAGTTTAAGCAATTAAACTGTTTCCCAACTTTATGGATAGCTTGCACAGTAAAAACAGCTTAAGCCAACTTTCTTCTCTTTACTTTTTTTTTAAAGATTTTATTTATTTTATTTGAGAGAGAGGGTGAGAGAGCAAGAGAGCAAATGAGACAGAGAGAGAGAGAGCGAGCAGAGCATGAGCAGGGGAAGGTACAGAAGAGGGAGGATAATCCCTACTGAGGAGGGAGCCTCAGGCAGGATTTGATCCCAGGAAACTGGGCATCATGATCTGAGCCAAAGGCAGACACTTAACCAACTGAGCCACCTGGGCACTCTCTTTACTTCTAATGTACAACTCCAAAATGAGTTTGCTTGCTCTTCCTTCCCTCCTTCCTTCTTTTCTTCATTTTCCTCCTTCCTTCCTTCTTCCTTCCTTCCTTCCTTCCTTTCTTCCTTCCTTCCTTCCTTCCTTCCTTCCTTCCTTCCTTCTTTCCTTTCTTCCTCCCTCCCTCCTTCCCCCCTTCCTTCCTCCCCTTCCTTTCCTCCCATCTTTCCCTTCCTCTTCTTCCTTTCCTTCTTTCCAAAAAAGAGAGGTTTTCAAACCAGAATCTAGAGGAAATGTAAATAACAGATTATTCAGGGTAAAGAGATTCATTGTAATAAGATAAGAGAAACATTATTTCAAAGAGCCATCTCTTCATTTAGGAGAAATCACCTTTTTAGGTTTGAAATTTCACCCTTCTTATTCTGTTTTGAATTATTCTTTGACTGTGATTCTTTTATAGTTTTTTTGTTGACTTTTCTTTTCCCTCTTTTTCCAGATAACATATCTCTCAAGGCTCATAAGAAATACCATTATTAAAAAAGGACACTACACATGGGATCAAATGGAAGGATCAACAAGTACTTACAGAAAAAAGTAACTGATACACAAGCTCCCAATGTTCCTAAGAGGTCAAATTAAGTTAAAAACATTTCGGGTTATCTCATCTGTATCTCATAAACTTCTTGTAGATTTTATTTTAGCTAGCTATATATTATACTTTTAAAAACAAAATAAATTTCGGGGTGCCTTGGTGGCTTAGTCATTAAGCATCTACCTTTGGTTCAGGTCATGGTCCTGGAGTCCCGGGACCAAGCCCCACATTGGGCTCCCTGCTCCGCAGGAAGCATGCTTCTCTGTCTCACTCTCTCTGCTTGTGTTCCCTCTCTAGCTGTGTTTCTCTCTGTCAAATAAATGAATAAAGTCTTTTAAAAAATTAATAAAAAATAAATAAAATAAATTTCAATATCCTATCTAGAAACAGAATAAAGTATTTACAAAGTTAAAAAAATTGTTATTTCTGTTAGGTGGAGATAGGGATCAAGATTGTTTTTTCTTCATACATTATACAAATTGACCCAGGACTATTCTTCAAAAAGACTATCCCTTCCCCACTGCATCTGTAGTATCATTTTTTGGGTCATAAATCAGGTGAGAAAATACATTTGGCTCTGTTTATGGATTCTCATTCTCTTTCTTTGATCTGTTTTCTATGTTTGCATTTACATCATATTACATCTTATAACAGTTCTCCATATCTGTTAATATAAGTCCTCCACTTGTTCTTCAAGATTTCCTTGGATATTCTTGGCCTTTTGCATTTCCATGTAAATGTTTTTAATTAAAGATTTTATTTTATTTGAGAGAGAAAGAGAGCACAGAAGGAGAAGGAGAGGGAGAAGCAGACTCCCAGCTGAGCAAGGTAGTCTGAGAGACCTAGGGCTGGATCCCAAGACCCTGAGATCATGACCACCTAAGGTAGATGCTCAGCTCACTGAGTCACCCAGGCACCCCAGCATTTCCATGTAATTTTAGAATCAACTTTAGAAATAACTTGTCACGTTCCAGGAAAAAACAAACAAAAAACCAAAAAAAACCCCAAAGCTTCCTGGGAACTTTATTGAAACTGCTTTGAATCTTTAGATAAATTTTGAGAGAAGTGATATTTTTACTACGGTATATTCTACCATTTACTTAGCTCTTTATGCCTGTAATATTTTGTAATTTTCAGTGTAGAGTCTCATACATTTTTGCTCACTTTATACCTAGGCACACTATATGCTCCTGTAAATAGTATAAAATTTACAATTTCCTTCCTATTGGTTTGTAGCTGGTATTTTTTTTAATTAACACTGTATTCAATAGATATACTTAGTAAATATAGTTCTTAATTTTAAGTTTTATCTACAAAGTGTTTTAGATTTTCCACATATCCTGTCATATCCTCTGTGAATATTAAGAACTTCCAATTTTGACACAATTTCAGACTTATAGAAAAGTTAGAATAGAAAAAAATTTGTATTCTCTTCACCCAGATTCTCCAAATGTTACCATTTTACATTTGCTTAACTATGCCTCTTCTAATATATATACATGTTTTTTCAAAGTCATTTAAAAATAAGGTGTATGTGACATCATACAATTTTGCTCCTAAATACTTCACTGTGCATTTATTTTTTTTTTAATATTTTATTTATTTGACAGAGAAAAACACAGCCAGAGAGGGAACACAAGCAGGGGGAATGAGAGAGGGAGAAGCAGGCTTCCTGCCTATCAGGGAGCCTGATGTGGGACTGGATCCCGGGTCTCCAGGATCATGACCTGAGCCAAAGGCAGTCTCTTAACCAACTGAGCCACCCAGGCACCCCCACTGTGCATTTCTTAAAAACAAGGGCAGTACAATGATCAGATTCACAATACAATAATCAGATTTAGGAAATTAACATCAACACAATACTATCAGCTAGTCAAAGTCCTCATTCAAATATTGCCAGTTGTCCCATGTTATCCCAGAAAATTCCATGTCACAAGTTGCAGTCACAAATTATATGTCTCTTTAGTCTCCGTTAATCAGGATCAGTCCCACCACCTTTACTTGTCACTCATAATCCTACATTTTAAAGACCATAGACCAGTTATTAATGCCCTGCACTTAGGTGTTCAGGATATTTCCTTGTGATTATTTTCAAGTTATGCCCTTTATTGGCAGGAATACCAAATAAGTGATGTTATACTTTTCTCACTATTTTATATCAGGAGACACATGTTATCAATTTGTCCTGTTACTGGTGATGTTAACTTTGATCATAATTAGGGTCGAGCCTGCCAGGTTTCCCCCATGTGAACATTAGTAGACTTCCCACTGTAATTAATATGTATTTGTGGAGAGATATTATGAGACTATGTAAATATTCTATAACTCATCATAGTTTCAGCCTATTTGTTTTAATATCTATGAAGATGATTCTTTCCTGAATCATAGACAAAAAAGTAATTCTATCATATTTTCTACATTTATTAAATGGAATTCTACTGTAACAAAGAGCTAATCTTTCATTGTTTATTCATTCATATATTAACTTATTTATTTAAATGAATATGGGCTCATGGTTTGTGATTTTCCTCAATGGCTTATAATCCATTACTTTCATTTATTTAGATGCTCAAACTATTCTAGATTTGGCCAGTGGGAGCCATTCAAGTTTGGTTCCATGCTGTTCTGACATGTCCCCATCATTCCTTAGGTATTTTCTTACTTTCTGAAACAAGATATTCCAGGTCTATATAATTCATTCTTACCCTCAACCAGAGAGCAGTCATTTCTCAAATAATTTGTTCATTTAGTGGAGGATCATTTTAATGGAGAATTGTATTAAGAAACAAAGATCTGAGTGCTAGATGTACTAGATGTGTTAATTGCTATCAAGATGCTATTGTTTTTAAGACTTCTCAGTAGATAGAAATAAATATATATGTATATGTATATACATTTGTGTCTATGTATGTGTGCGCATGTATAAAAGTATCTAATTTTTTTATTACTGAAACCTCCAAATCCAAATCAACATCAAAGAGTTCATTTTTAGCTTTCTTCCTCATTAATTTTTACTCTTCTCACCAACAACGAGAAATCTGCCTCCCATTAGTCACAATACATTTAGTTATTTGGTCGATCCTTCAGTCCTTTTACAAGTTTTCCCAGTCATTTTTTGTTAGAATGATTACCCTTAGGAAATTCTTCAAGAATACAAAAATTCCCGAATCTTATCATATTTAAACTGTTTTCCAAAAGCCCTGATGTCTAAAAAATAGCTTAAATACAAATAAAATCTTTGGTTCACACTTTCTTTCCTTAAGGTTTTTGTTTTGTTTTAAAGTCTGCATGATTATTGATGTTGCTTTAGAGAAGTCTGATGTCAGACTAATTCTCTTGTCTCTGTAAGTTATTTGATTTTTTTCCCTAGAGTCAATAAGGAGTTTTCTTTGTTTAAAAAAACTAACCATTTTGAGTGTTCTGAATCGATTTTCCCATATTGTAGTGTTGTGTTATCATCTGACTCTACTTCATAGAGCTTTTGGGGACACAGGAGCTCATCAGTTCATAAAGTGGTCTTGTTTTCTGTTTCCTTCATATAATAGCTTTATATAGTTTTAGTCTGTTTTTGCCTATTTATGCCATAGAAATTCAGGGTGATTTTTACAAGGTTTTTAGTCAAAGGGTGCCCTCTCCAGTCAGTACAGAGAAGTATAGTCTTTAATAAGTAGTTTTTGTTGTCAGTGATGGGGGAGTTGGAAGAGTTCTGAGTCCTCTGTTATGGTTCTTTTGTCTTATAAGACCCCACATTTTCCCTTTTGTTTCTTTCTCCCATATTTTCCAATCTACAAAGGGATACTTAAAAAATTACTTATTGGTTTCAATTTTTGAAATTAATAAAGTTGGGTGTTTTCTTTTTGAGTAGTATTATTTTGCATAAAAATAGAGCAGAAAATACAGAGTTCCCATAAACCTTTTCCTCCCCACCAGCAGTTTCCCCTATTATTAAAACATTGCATTAGTGTGGTACATTTCTTACAATTGATGAGTAAATACTGATACACTATTAAGTAAAGTCTATAGTTTACATTAGATTGCTATTTGTGTTGAACAGTTTTAAGAGTTTTGAGAAATGAATGTCATGTATCTACCAGCACAGTATCATATAAAATAGTTTCACTATCTTAAAAATCCTCTTTGTTCTGCCTAGTCATCCCTCCCTCCATCCCCAATTTCCTCTTAAAACCTTGGCAATTACTGATCGTTTTGCTATATCTACAGTTTTACCTTTCCCAAAGTATCATGTAGTTGGAATCGTACAGTATATAGACTGTTAAGACTGGTTTCTCTCTTTGTTGTATTTATATACATTAAAAGCTGCTGCTTGAGGATCAGGCTTTTAATTTAGCATCTATCTAGAAGCTGCAGAGGTAAGTCTGCAGATACCCTCTCTGCTCCTTTCCTCTAGTTTACTCTCCCACCAGTATCTTCCTGGAAGGAGCTTGTACACCTGTCTGTCTTTTGTGATTGCTACCCAAGAGCTGGGACCCTGGAATACCTGACTCTGATAGCCAAAGGGGCTTGTACTCATAAGTCCCACAGGACTATAGCAAACAGAGAAGCACTTAATAGGCACAGGAGTACTTGCCTGTGGCTATACACCTGGTTCCTGTGCATAGGGAGCAGGCAAAAAAGCCCATCTCCTACTTATCCCATGAAAAGGCCCTAACTACATGCTTTCTCAGCTGCTGCCTGAAGGTCTAGGTGCTGGCTGCAATCCCTCCCTTTAGAACACTGACAGGTCATGGCAAACCCTCAACTACTAGGAGCCACATGAAAAAAAGAAGGTAGCTTGGACAATTACAAAGAATTAAGAGACAACCAAAAGCTCAAACAGAGCTAATCAATAATGTTAATCTTCTACATGAGATCACTCCATAGAGACTAGGAATGGAGGCTTCTAATGCATGGAAACCAACACAGAGTCATGGAATAAGTTCCAAACAAACAAAAGATAAAACTCTAGGAACATAGTTTAATCAAACATAGATAAGTGGATTACCTAATAAAGAGTTCAAAACAACAGTCATAACGATGTTCACCAAGGTCAGGAGAACAATATATGAACAAGTGAAAATTTCAACAGAGATAGAAAGTATAAGAAAGTACCAAATAGAAGTCACAAACTGAAGACTATAACATAAATTTCAGTAGAAGGGTTCAATACTAAATTGGATCAAATGAAAGAAATGATCATCAAACTTGAAGAAGACACTGCAGTGAAATTCATCCAATTAGAGCAAAAAGAAAAAAAAATGAAAAGAGTGAAAATAGATTAAGGAACTTATGGGATAATAGGGTCTGTGGTCAAAGGAACGAGGCTGATACAAAAACAAAGGTTAAGCAAATCATTATTTTGCACCAAACATTGAGAATTATACTGGCCCAGGCCAGGGTCACTTCCCAAGAGAGAGAGAAAGCAGCCATGCCTATTCTTACAGGCTACCTTTTATAGGGGAAAACCACACCCTAAGCTAACCCTGCTCAAAGTAGCTTGCCTGAGTTAATTCTTTCACTCTGCTGTGATGATAAATACATTTAAACTGTTAAATTCATAATCCCCACAGAGTGGCTTACCAGGGGATCTCCATTGGTCAGGATCCAGGAGGTTAAGGGGATTAACTGATTGGGTGTTCCCACCTGGTCCTAAGTATGGAACTGGCTGCCCATTCTTAATTTGCATCTCCATACCTCCCAGGGACGGGTTAAAGGGGTTAACTGATTGGCCTCTCCCCCAATCTAGCTCACCTTTGTTTTCCAGGAGCTATTTTTTTTGAGTAAACAAGATGGCAGCCTGGACATCTAAATAGGTCCTTACATGGGACACCATTAAATAGACCAATATTTACTTTATAGGGGTCCCAGAAAGACAAGGTTGAGAGAAAGGGGCAGAAAGCTTATTCAAAGAAATAATGGCTAAAAACTTCTTAAACATAGGGAAAGAAACAAATATCCAATCTAGGCTGTATAGAGAATTCCAAAAATATAAATCTAAGGAGGCCCACACCAACACGCATTGTAATTAAACTGCCCAAAGTTAAAGACAAGAAGAGAATCTTAAAAGCTGCCAGAGAAAAACAATTTGTTACATACAAAAGAATCCCCATAAGACTATCAACAGATTTTCAGCAGAAGCTTTGCAGACCACAAGACAGTGCCATGATATATTGAAAAGGCTGAAAAAAAGAAAAATGACAGCCAAGAATACACTGCCTAACTAAGGTAACCTTCGGAATTGAAGGAATGATAAACAGGTTTCAATTCAAGAGAAAGCTTTAGGAGTTCATCATCACTAGACTAGCCTTGCAAATGTTAAAGGGAGTTTTTCAAGCTCAGCCATAAGGATGCTAATTAGTAATAGGAAAATATATGCAAGTATAAATCTCATTGGTAAAGGTAAATACATATCTTAATTCAGAATATTCTAATGTTGTAATGGTGACAGGTAAATCACTTATAACTCTACCATGAAGATTAAAGACAGTATTTCATATGTAACCCATAAAACTACAATAATTTGTTGATAAATATACAAAGTAAAACAATGTAAATTATGATTTCAAATACATAAAATGCAAGGAGGGAAAGCATAAAAATGTAGAGTATTAGAAATTATATTGTTATCAGCTTAAAATAGATGATTATTAGATATTTTATATAAGCCTTATGGTAATAACAAAAGCGTATAATAAAACACAAAAAAGAAAGAGAAAGAATCTACACATGTCACTACAGAAAATTATAAAATCACAAAGACATCAGAGAGGAACAAAAGACCTAAGGAATTAAAAATGAACAAAATGTCAATAATAAATGTATAGCTATCAATACTTATTTCAAATGTAAATGGACTAAAATATCCAATCAAAAACATGAATGGATTTAAATAAAAACAAGCAAGACCCACTATCTACTGCCTATAAGAGATTTACTTCATCTTTAAGGACACACATAGACTGAAAATGAAGGAATAGAAAACAAAAACAAAAAAAAAAGTACAAGCAAATGGAAACCAAAATAAAGCAAGGATACTGATACTTATATCTGACAAAATAGACTCTTAGCCAAAGATTGAAATAAGAGGCAATGAAGGTTATTATATCATGACAAAGGGGTTAATCCAACAAGAGGATAAAACATTTGTAAATATTTATGCACTCAACCTGGGAGAACCTAGATATAGAAAACAAATATTAACACACCTAAAAGGAGAAACAGACAGCAACAATAACAGTAAAGGAGTTCACTATCCCACTCAACAACAGATGTATCATCCGGACAGAAAATGCATGTTAAGACGAGAGGGGCTTAACAGATATTTAAAGAATATTCCAAGAAACATCAGCAGAATACATATTCCTCTGAAGTACACATGAAATATTTTCCAGGCAGATTATATGTTCCATCACAAAACAAGTCTTAATAGATTTAAGAAGACTGAAGCATATCAAGCATCTTTTTGAACCACAATTATATGGAATAAAAAAAAAATTAGTTTACAAAAAGAAAACTAGAAAAGTCATAAATGTATGTAGAGTAAATTATATGTTGCCCAACAGCCAAAGGGTCCAGGAAGAAATCAGAAGAGACCTAAAAAAGTATCTGAAAACAAATGAAAATGTAAATACAACATACAAAACTTAAAGAGATTTAGCAAAATCAATTCTAAGGCAACTTCATAACAATAAATACCTACATTAAAAGAAAATAAAAGGCAGGGGCGCCTGGGTGGCTCAGTTGGTTAAGTGACTGCCTTCGGTTCATGATCCTCCGGATCGAGCCCCACATCAGGCTCCCTGCTCGGCTGGAAGTCTGCTTCTCCCTCTCACTTCTACTGCTTGCGTTCCCTCTCTGGCTGCTTTTCTCTCTGTCAAATAAATAAAATCTTAAAAAAAAAAAAAAAGAAAGTAAAGGGGTACCTGGGTGGCTCACTTGTTAAGTGTCTGCTTTTGGCTCAGGTCATGATCCTGGAGTCAAGGGATCGAGCCCCGCATTGGGCTCCCTGCTCGGCAGAAGGCCTGCTTCTCCTTCTCTCACTCCCCCTGCTTGTGTTCCCTCTCTCACTGTGTTTCTGTCGAATAAATAAATGGAATCTTTGAAAAACAATAAAAAATAAATAAAAAATATAAAAAGAAAGTAAAGGTCACAGAAAAACATCCTAAATTTGCGCTGCAAGGAACTACAAATTAGTAAACCTAAGTTTGTAACCTAAGTAACCTAGTAAACCTAAGTAAGTAAACCTAAAGTTAGAAGGAAGGAAATAACAAAAATAATAATAAAAATAAATAAAATAGAAACTAAAAAAATAGAAAAGATCAATAAAACTAAAAGCTGTTTTTTAAAAGATAATAAAGACAAACCTTTAGCTACTCTTACCAAGAAAAAAGATTCAATAAATAAAGCTAGAAATGAAAAAGCCAATATAACTGAGACCAGAGAAAACCAAATAATCATAAGAAAATACTATGAAAAATATGTACCAACAAACTGGAAAACCTAGATGTAATGAACAAATTCCTGAAGCATACAGCCCATCAAGACTGAATCATAAAAAATACAAAATCTTCACAGACCAATTACTAGTAAGAAGATAGAATCAGCAATCAAAAACCTTCCAACAAAATCTAAGATGAGACAGTTTCACTGCTGAATTCTATTAAATGTTTAAAAAAAATGAATACCAATCCCTCTCAAAACACTTCCAAAAACATAACAGAGGAGGGAACACTCCCAAACTTTTTTTTATGAGGCCAGGATTACCCTGATAACAAAATCAGACATGGTTACTACAAGAAAAGAAAATTATAGGTCAATATCCCAGATGAATATAAATTCATAAATCCTCAACAAAATAGTAGAAAACTAAATTCAATAGTGCATTAGAAAGACCATTATACCACAGTCTAGAGGGATTTATTACAGGAATGTAAGGATGACTCAAAATCTGTAAATCAATCAATGTGATAAACCACATTAACAAAATGAAGGGTAAAATTCCTATGATGATCTTAATAGGTGCAGAAAAAGCATTTAACAAAATTTGACATCCATTCATGATAAAAACTCTCAACAGATGTAAAGAGAATATATTTTAGCATAATAAAGACCATATATGACAAGACCACAGCTAATATCATACTGAATAGTGAAAGGCTAAAAGCTTTTCCTCTAAGATCAGGAACAAGACAGGTATGCCCAGTCTCACAATTTTTATTCAACATAGTACTGGAAGTCCTAGCCAGAGCAATTAAGCAAGAAAATAAAGTCATCCAAATTGGACAGAAAGAAGTAAAACTGTCTCTATTTATAGACATGATATATAAGGAAAAACCTAAGGACTCCATAAAACATTGTTAGAACCTAATAAACAAACTCAGTAAAGGTGCAGGATACAAAATCAATATGCAAAAATCTGTTGTGTTTCTATATACTAATAAAGAACTACTAGAAAAATAAATTAAGAAAACAACTCAATTTAAAATAGTATCAAAAAGAATAAAACACCTAGGAATAAAATAAATCAAGGAGTGAAAGAACTGCACACTGAAAAACTATAAGACGTTGAGGAAGACACAAATAAGATATTCCATGCTTGCAGAGTAGATGAATAGATAGTTAAAATGTCCACACTACCCAAAGCAATCTACAGATTCAAAATGCCAATGCTATTTTTCATAGAAATAGAACAATCTTAAAATTTGTATGGAACCACAAAAGAACCCAAACAGCCAAAATAATCTTATGAAAGAGGAACAAAGTGGGAGGCATGATGCTCCTTGATTGAAAATTGCATTACAAAGCTACAGTAAACAAATCAGTACAGTGATTAAAACAGACACATAAATCAATAGAACAGAAGAGAGAAGCCAGAAATAAACCCGCACATACATAGTCAATTAATTTACAGAAAAAGGGCCAAGAATATACAATGGGGAAAGAATCATCTCTTCATAAATGACCATATTTCTGTTGTTCTATTTCTGGGCTTTCTATGCTGTTCCACTGATCTATTTTGTCTACTTGTTTACCATTACCACATTATTTTTATTATTATAGCTTTAAGCTAAGTCTTGAAGTTGGGTAATAACAGCCATTCAACTTTGTTCTTCTTCTTCAATACTATGTTGACTATTCTTGGCCTTGTGCATTTTCACCTAAACTTTACAACCAGTTTATCTATATTCAAGACAACCTGGGGCATGTGGGAAAATTTTATTATTTATGTATTTATGTATTTATTTATTATTAAATTTTTCATTATGTTCAGTTAGCCAACATATAAGCTTCATAAAAAAAGCCATCATAAGCTTTTGTTGTAGTGTTCAATGATTCATTGGTTGGGTATAACACCCAGGACTCATCCCAACACATAACATGCTAACATTTTAATTTGAATTACATTAAATCTATGTGTCAAGTTAGAATGAACTGACACCTTAACAATACTGAATTTTTCTACCAATGAACATAGGATATCTATTTATTTATATATTTTTTATTTCTTTTACCAAAGTTTTATAGTTTTCCTTATATAGATCTTGTAGATATTTTGTTTGATTTATGACTATTTAATTTTGGGAGGTGATAATATAAATGGCATTATGTCTTAAATTTTAAATTCTCTTTTTTTATATAATTTTTTAAAAAAGATTTTGTTTATTTATTTGAAAGAGAAAGGAAAAAGAGAGTAAGAGCACAAGCGGAGGTTGGAGCAGAGGGAGAGGGAAGAGACTCCCTGGTGAGCAGGGAGCCTGATACAGGGCTCAATCCCAGGGCTCTGGAATCATGACCTGAGCCAAAGGCAGATGCTTAACCAACCCAGGCACCCCTAAACTCCAATTCTTCATTGCTGGTGTATAGGAAAGCAATTGACTTCTGTTTATTAACCTATATTTTACAATTTTGCTGTAATCACTTGTTAGTGCCAACAGGGATTTTGTTGTTCTTGATTATTTCAGATTTTATAGATACATTATAATATCATCTCGGAACAAAAAGTTTTATTTCTTCCTTCCAAAACTCTATAATACTTTTTATATCTTTTTGTTGTCCTATTGCATTAGCTAGAACTGCCAGAACATGTTGATTAGGAATGGTGACGGGACATTTTGTAGTATATCTCATCTTACAGGGAAAGTGTCTAGGTTCTCATCATTAAGTGTGATTTTAGTTATAGGGTTTTTTGTAAATCTTGTTCATCATGTTGAAAGTTCCACTCTATTGATAGTTTGCTAAGAATTTTCGATTTTGTCAAATGCTTTTTCTATATCTGTTGATACAATTGTATCATTTTTTTCTTCTTTAGTCTGTTAACGTGACTGACAGTTTAGTTGATTTGTGAATGTTGAACCATTATTCCATGCCTAGAATAAATATCATTGGCATGACATATAATTATTTTTGTACATTGCTGGATTCAATATGCTTATATTTTTTCAGAATTTTGCATTTATGTTCATAAGAAATATTGGTCTGTAATATTCTTTTTTTGTAATTTCTTTGATTGGTTTTGATATTGGGGGTAATGCTGACCACATAGAATTAGCTAGGAAATAATCCCTCTGCTTCTTTTTTGTATAAAAGATTGAAGAGAGTATTTTTTTTTCCATAAATATTTGGTATTCACCAGTAAAACTACTTGAGTATACTGCTTTCTGTTTTTAAAGATTATTTATTACTGGTTCATTTTCTTTAATAGAGTTAAGCCTATTTGGATTATGCATTCTCCTTATGTGGGTTTTGGTAAATAGTGTCTTTCAGAGAATTGATTGATTTCATCTAAATTATCAAATTTGTGGGCAGAGTTATTCATAATATTCTTTTACTATCTTTTTAATGCCCATAGAATTGGTAGTGATGACCACTCTTTCATTTCCTATTTGTGTTTTCCTTTTTTCTTAGTCTGGCTATAGGTTTATTATTTTATGTACCTTTCTAAAGAACTAGCTTCTTCTTTCATTAATTTTCTCCATTAATTTCCTGTTTTCAATTTTATTTTTTTCTGCTTACCTTGGATTTGTTTTGCTCCTTTTTCTAGTTTCCCAAGGAGGAAGCTTAGATTATTTAGATCATTCTTCTTTTCTCACATATGCATTCAATATGGCATATTTCCCTATAACCACTATTTTTGCTATATCTCTTAATTTTGATAAATTATGTTTTCATTTTCATTTAATTCAAACATTTGTAAAGTTTTTCTTACGACTTCTTCTTTGACCTATTTTTTATTTAGGAGTGCGTTGAATAATCTCCAGATATTTGGGAATTTTTTCACCCACCTTTCTGTTACTGATATCTAGTTTAATTCCACTGTTGCCTGAAATAATACTTTGTAGGATTTCTATTCATTTACATCTATCGAAGTGTGTTTTATGACCTCAAATATGGTCTATCATATGAGGTTTCAAAGAATTTGTTCTGCTATTGTTCTATAAATTTCAATTAGATTCAGTTCATTAAGGTGCTATTCAGTTCAATTATACCCAAATCTATCCTTTTATCTAGTCTGTCAATTAATAATGGAGGAATGCTAGAGTCTCTAACTATAATTATGGATGTCTCTTCTTCATGGCAGTTTCATCAGTTTTTGCTTTATATATTTTGACAATGATTAGATGCATATACATTAAGGACTGTAATACCTTCTTGGAGATTTTACCTATTTAGTATTATGTAATGACTCTTCATTCCTGATAATTTTTCTTACTCTAAAGTCTGTTTTGTCTAAAATTAATATATCTATTCTAGCTTTCTTTTGATTAGTGTTAACATAATGTATCTTTCCCCATCTCTTTATTGGTAATCTAAGTCTTTAAAGTCAGTTTATTGTAGACAACACAGAGTAGAGTCTTGTTTTATTTTTACTTATTCTTATATGCATCTTTTAATTGATGTATTCAGGCCATTCACATTTAAAGTGACAGCTAAATTAATATCTACCATATTTGTAAATGTTTTCTATTCATCATCATTGTTCATTTTTTTGTTTTCCACTTTTTTTCCTACCTTCTATGGTTTTGAGCATTTTATGATTCCATTTTATTTTTCTCTTATCAATTACACTTCTAAAAAACACCAGTGGTTGATCTAGAGCCCACAACATACATTTACAGATAATCTAATTCCACTTTAAAATAACATTATACCACTTCATAGGTAGTGCAGATATCTTATGACAGAGCATTCTCGATTCCTCCCTCCTATTTCTTAGTTCATTGTCATTGATTTTACTTGGCTATACCTGTAATCACCAAATATATTGTTACTTTACTATTGTGAACAAATTGTTTTTGTTAAAAAAATTAAAAATAAAACAATAAAACACTTTATTTTATCTTCATTCATTCCTTCACTAATGCTCTTTGTGTATATCCAAGTTTTTGACCAAAAACCTTTTTCCCTCTCTCTGAAATATTATTTTTAACATTTATTCCAAAGCAAGTCTATTGGTAAAATGTCCTCAATTTTCATTTTTCTGAGAAATTATTTCTCCTTCATTTTGGAGGAAAATTGCACTGAGTACAGAATTCTAGGCATGTGAAGTTTTTTCTTTCAACACTTTATTTTACTTAGTTCTCTTCTTGCTTGCAGGTTCCTGAAGAGAATTCTGATGTGATTCATATTTTTGTTTCTTTATAGGTATTGTTTTTTATTCATATGCTTCCCCTATGGTTTTTTCCAAGATTTTTTGTTCTTGATTTTTTTTTTTTGCAGTTCTTTATACTTCTAGTTGTAAATTTTTTTATTTATTCTGCTTAGTGTTCCCTGAGTTTCCTCAATCTATAATTTGGTATCTGTCATTAATTTAAAAACAATTCTCAGCCATTATTAATATATTAAGTATATTAATATATTAACATTTAAAATATTTCTTGTTTCCTTCTTTCTTCTCATTCTAGTTACCTCATTACAGGTATTTTGTCCCTTTTATAATTGTCCCAGAGTTCTTGTATATTTTGTCCTAGGTGGTTTTTTTTCTTCCTTTTTTGATTATTTTTGCATTTCAGTTTTAAATGTTTCTATTGGCATATCTTCATGTTTACTGATTCTTTCCTCAGCCATGTCCATTCTGACACGGATTTTGGACTTCAGTCCCCAGAACTGAGTCAGTAAATTTCAACTGCTTCATTCAGCTTGTAGTTATTTATTATGGCATTCCTTGGACACTAATACAGTAATATTACATTAATTTTCATCTTGATTTGTTCTTGCATTCATGGGACAAATCTTAGTTGGTCATAATGCACAATCCTTTCAAAATGCTTCTGAATTGGATCTGCAAATATTTTATTGTGGATTTTTGCATCCATTATCCATAAAGTATATTGGTCTGTAGTATTTTTTTCTCATGATGTCTTTGGTGGGGATATCAGAGTAATACTTGTCTGACAGAATGAGTGAGGAAATAATCTCTTCTGTTCTTTTTGGAAGGGTTTCAGAGGATTGGTATGAACTTTTCTTTAAACATTTGGTAGCATTTACTAGTGAAAACATCTAATCTTAAGCTTCTCTTTGTTGACTTTTTTTGAAATTATTAATTCAATTCCTCCCTTTTTGTTATAGTTCTATTCAGATTTTTATTTCTTCTTGAATAAGTTTTGATAGTGTGTTCTAGGAACTTGAGCATTTCATCTAGGATATGTTGTTGGCATACAACTGTCAGTAATATTCTCTCAATCTTTTATTTCTGTAAGATGAGTAATATTGTCTCCAATTTAATTTACTTTAGTACTGAGTCTTCTCCCATTTCTTTCTTGGTCAATCTAGCTAAACATTTTCCAATTTTGCTAATCATTTCAAAAATACATTTTTGGTTCCATTGATTCCCTTTGCTTTTTATCGTTTTATTAATCTTTGCTTTAATCTTGATTTCCTTCCTTCTGTGAGTTTAGTTTTCTTTTTTAGTTTTTCAAAGTAAAAGTCTTGATTATTGATTTGAAATCTTTCTTTTTTCAGTGTAGGCATTTACAGCTACGAATTTCCTTGATTTTCCTATACCTCTAAGTTTGATTTTTTTTTTATAGTGTACTTTGTTTTCATTCATCTTATTTTTAAATTTCCCTAGTGATTTCTTCTCTGATCTACTGGCTGCTTAAGATGATATTATTCCTACATATTTGCAAATTTCTCAGTTTCCTTTATGTTACTGATTTCTAATTCCATCACTGTGGTCAGAGAAGATTTCTCTGAGTTTAACTTTTCAAATTTATTGAGACTTGATTTGTGGCCTAACATATGGTCTATGCTATAGAATGTTCCATGTGCACTTGAGTAGATGTATTCTGCTCTTGTACGATGGAGTGTTCCATATTTCTCTGAGGTCTATCTGGTTTATAGTGTTATTAAGTCTTCTGTTGCCTTGTTTATATTAATTCTATCATTGAAAGTGGGTGCTAACATCTCCAGTTATTTTTGTTGAATTATCTATTTCTCTTTTCAGTTCTTTTAGTTTTTGCTTCATGTATTTTGGGGCTTTCTTGCTAGGTTCATGTTTACTATTGTCCCATCTTGACGGACTGACTCTTTTATAACTATATAATGTCCTTCTTGGATGTGTAAATTCTTGTTTGTAGGGGGTTTGAGAGATTTGGAGACTAATCAAGAAAAAAAAATGATATAACCATGAGAGGCAGTTAATACACACAGCAAGCTTTACTGGGTGGCACCTAGATAGTGTTGCCTGAGTGAGGAAGTCCTTCACAGGACGAGAATGTCCAGAAGCTACAGGGCAGGAGCCAACATCAAGAAGACCATAAGGAAACTCTTAGCAAAGAAGGGGACCTTCTGAAGAGAAAGCTTAGATGTCTAGGTGACATTGCTCAGAAAAATGGCAGTCTGAGATTCTGAAGAGCAACAGCAGCTTAGGACCTTATAACCACAAGGCCCTCTCTCATCAGGCAACAACTAATATGTCAGTTTTGCAGAGTATACAGAAGACACAAGCTCTAAATGGCTAAGAATCTGCTTACATGGGCTACTTTTAAGATAATTTGATGTGTAAACATTTGAAGTTGGTTGGCACTGGTGGGCCTTTTGACTTATAGGTCTCAGCCTGTCATAAAGAATTAAATAAACTAAGAACCAATTTGCAGAGGCCATCTTTGGTTCATTCATATACGAATGTCTTTCATATTTTGGAAATTTAGGGGCCATTATTCAAATATCCTTTTTGCACCTTTCTCTCTTTCTAGGATTCCTCTTACACAAATGTTGCTATACTTGACAGTGTCCTACAGGTCTTTTGGACCCTGTTCACTTCTCTTCATCCTCTTCTCTTTCCACTCTTCAGCCTGAATCATCTCAATTAGCCAATCTTCAAGTTCACCGATTCTTCTACTAGTCCAAATCTGCCGCTGAACCTCTCCACTGTTTCTCACTTATTATTGTACTCTTCAACTCCAACATCTCAACATCTCTATCTAGTTCTTCTTCTTCTTTTTTTTTTTTTTTTTTTTTACAATTTATTGAGTCTCTCTTTGGCATTCTTACAGTTTCCATTAGCAATTTAAGCATATTTAAAATTATCGATTAAAAGTTTTTGTCTAGTAAGTCCAATTTCTGGTCTTATAGACAGTTTAATATTTCCCCCCACATATTGGCCATACTTATTTCTTGCATGCCTTGAAATTGTGTGTCGAAAATTATGCATTTCTAGTATTACACCATTAACAACCCTGGAAATTTTATATTCCCTCTCCTCAGAGTTTGCTGTAACTGCTTTAGTTGTTTCTGTGATTTTAAAATGACTTTTCTGCACAAATATTGTGAAGTCTAGTGTTCTTTGCTGTTGTGGCCACTGAAGTCTCTGCTCCATAAGCTTAGTGGTCAGCATGTCATTTATCAGAAATTTCCCGAAATGCAAAACTCACTGATTTTTCTTAATTGTTCATCTGATTCTTTGAAAGTCTTGATTAGTTTCCAGAGCCCAATAAAGTTAATTCCAATAAACCTTGTCAGTTTATTGGCTGATTTTGTAGAGGGATTCATTTTTGGTTTCCTATTTACAATTTTTCTCTGGCATTACTCAGTATTCTACTTTTATCTAAGAAAGAGGATGAAGATTCTACAGACCTACCTGTCTATATCCCCTATGTTAAGAATTAACAAACAAACAAAGTAAAAGCAAACCATAAAACACAAGTGCTTCCGGGTGGGAAATGGAGGAAACAGGAACAGAAGCTAGATTTCTTTAAATACACCTTTGTTCTGTAGATTTTACTTTGGAGTCACATATTTCCATAATTATTAAAATACTGAAATATTTTTTTAAAAAATTACTTAAATAAACTACTCCCAGAGTCATAAACTTGCCATTATCTAATTAACATTTATGTGGAGAAGTTAAGATTTCAGTTCAGACTAACTATAAGGGCAACAACATTAACTATTACATTAAACTATGTAGTATTAAGAAACATAAGTAAAACACCTAGCATATCAGAAAAAAAAATTAGCTCTGAAAGTCTATAATAGTTATATAAGTTAGTCTTACATTTTCCCTACAAAAACAAACATTTGATAAACAGACTTATTATTTTTGATTACATAAAGAAATGAATACAACCCTTATTCCAAACATGGGCACCCCACGGATACCTCAATAAAATTATTCCTCAAAACTGAAAAAATCTCCCACTCCTATTTTCTGTTAATAGCACCAGTTACCCACTCACATCAGATGTATCCTTTACCCCAAAGTCTAACACTCTATTTTGCCAACACCTCTTGACCACTTTTCTTTTCTAAACAGTATCTTGAATCCAACCACTAATCTTCATTCCCACTGCCACTGCCTCAGTGTCCACCTGTCTTTCCTACCTAGAGTAATCAAATGGTCAAACTAGTCTTTCCTGCCCCCATTCTTATCTTTTATAATCCAATTTACATTATGCTTCTACAATGTTTTTACTAAAAATAATTTCAGTAATTTATTTAACCTTTTCAATCTATTCAATAATTGTTTTGTTTTATCAATTACTCAGTGGCTTCCTATCATCTACAGCAGTTTTCAAAGTATATTCTTAAAACACACAACATGATTGTCCCAGTTTCTAAGGATGATAAAGCAGAAGGTATATGGATAAAATTTTCCTGTTATTCCTCTTCTTCAACTTTTAATCATAGTTGTTCAATTTATCTATAGGATTAGAGACGTTTAATGCCTTTATTCTTTGAACAGCTATTTCTTCTGACTATGGTGCTATTCTCTCCATGACTTAGTAAACTTTTGAGACAATCTTAAAGATGACAAAAATATAAGAAACCTACAGGCTGTTTGTTTCGTTTTCTTCGTACAGTACTCTGTATTCTCTGCTATTAACAACCTCTACATGTTTTTCATCACCTGAGCCCTTGGACAAGTAACTTCTCTGACCTTGGCTTCCTCATCTATAAAATGAGAATAACTAAGTACAATATCTAACTCACAGAGATGGTTAAATGTAAAAATATATGAAATGGCTTAGAAGAATGCTTAGGCATTAGAGTTATTCAAATGTTAGATACTACTAATAATAGCACTACCACTACTCATCTATGTGTAGATGAGTATCTATGTGTACCACTACTCAACTGTGAACTCTAAAGGGTTTTTATCCTCCTAACACACAGCTCATAGTAAAAACTCAATATTGGAAGGAATGGATCTACATTCTATAATATGCAATACATATAGTAAATTATTTGTTATTATCCTCAGGTTAAAGCACTGGGTGTTATATTCAACTAATGAACCATTGCACATTACATCAAAAACTAATGATGTACTATACCTTGGCTAACTGAAAGTAAAAAAAAAAATTATATGTGTTAACTTGGTACGACTGCAGGGCATAGATATGCAGTCAAACATTATTTTGCATATTTCTATCAGAGTGTTTTTGGATGAGACTAACATTTCAATCAGTGGACTCTAAGTAAAGTAGTTTGCATTCCACTGTGTGTGCAGTTAGTGCAAGTAAGTCCTGTTTAGAACAAAAGACTGAGCTCCCCAGAGCAAGAAGGAATTCTGCAGCAAAAAGCCTTTGGATCTGAAGTGTATGTAACACTGGCTCTTCTTGGGTCTCCAGGCTGGTAGACCACCTTGATGACTTTGAACTTCTCAGCCTCCATAATCACATAAGCCAAGTTCTTAATATAACTCTCTTTCCCTCCCTCCACCACCCATCTCTTTATATATAAATACTTGCACCTACAGTATATATGAAATTAAGTTGCAGACCGGGCTATAATCATTTAAAGGAGAAAAAAAGCCTTTATTTGTAAAGTTTAGAATTAAAAATATATATTATATATGTATATAATTATATAAATTATGTATATATACAGATAAAAATGATATCTGCCAGGGAATTAAGAATCCATGAAGTTTTATCTTATTTCTTTTATCCCCTTTTGATAGCAATGTGTTATCTATACAGAGTAAAAAAATTAAAAAGGGGACAAATTTATTCAGTTTTATTTTAAATTTCAAAATTATATTTTTCATATGCTTGAGACATAAAATCTAAATCATTACATGGATACAAAGATGGACACAGCTAATTAAAACACTGTATAAAACTTTGTAATTGACAAAACTCAATTATAATATATATTTTTAAAACAAGTTGTCTGTTTTCATAATACAGTGAAAAACTAAATTCATTAAAAAGTACACAGGAAAATATAATAGTTAATAGTTAATTTTGTATTCTCTTTTCAAATGTGACTTTGAAGGTTTGTGTTAATAACACTTAAAAAATCCACATACAATGCAACAAATAGATTTATAACATTTTCCTTCATTTATTAGTTTATTCACTGTAATTCATAGAAGCTCCATGAAGGGTCATCAGTTAAGGAACTCTTCTGGTTAGAATCACAGACAAATTTTGAACATTTGATCAAAGGAACATGAAAATGCCAGGTCTTGGCACAACAGGTAGAAAGAACTAATCTACAAAGTTGTGTATCTCAGATAAAGACAACCCTAACTAAACTCCAAATCAACTTTTTTGGGCAAGTGGTACCTTACTCTCATTAAAGAAAAGTCCTTATTGCTGAGGGCACTGGGTCTCTGGAGTTGATTTGGAAGACACGTATAAAATAGGGTGTGATTTCTTACAAGTTTCTTTTTCCAATTTGCTTGCAGTTTCTTTCCCTTCTTTAACTTCTGTTTGAAGCCTTGATTCAGCAGCTAACCTACAGACAGGCATTAAAGTATCCACTCTGAATTTAAATGCAGTTAAAAAAATTAAGAAACAAACCTCTCATATAATGGGCCTCTAATGAGACATAATCATTTTTTTATGTATATGAAGAAAAAATTATAGTTGGGTCCATAATACCATAAAGAACTAAGTCACTGCCTCTCCAAAAGAAACTTTGTATCAACAGACTTAATGTTTTAAGTGCCTAAAAAAGATATTTTTAAGGTTGATAAAAGTCATGGCAAAGCCTAAATTAAAGAATTAAAATACACCTAACAAAAAAATTTAAATGCTAGAGAACAATTTTAATGTTAACAGGACATACAAAGGGCACACAAGATAAAAAATAACATGGTATCCTGGGCTGTATGAATACATACCAATTTGTCTCAAAAAAAAAAAACCAAAACTTAAACTGATTTTCAAATAGCAGAATAATTTAAGGAAAAATAAACAATAGAGAGTTATTTTAAAAGGTTTGTAAAGATTTTATAGCAAGAGCATCAATTAAATTTATACAGCATGCAATAGTGTAGTCCCCAGTAAACCCGTATTTATTGTTACAATACTGATATTGGCTTGTGCATCTAAGTTAATCATGCAAAGAGCAAAAGGTTGGAAATGTCTTAAGGTAGCAGATGGACTCACACATACACAAAGACAAAAGTTTGGGGGTATTTTATTTGTTTTTGTTTAATTTGCCAGACAAATTTCCAACATGCTACTTAAATTTGAGTCAAACAAGTAGCTAAATACATTTGCTTAAGTAAATTTTATCAAGCAAAAAAGGGCAGAAAAAGAAATGAAGACAACATAGATAGCAAGTTCTGCACTGATCAATTCTGGAACTTCGCCTCCAGAAACAAACAGTGGTCAAGCACACTTACACAATGAATCACGTATATACAAGCATAATCTATTGAATTCATTTCAGAACTACTTGAAACTGTGTGTGTGTGTGTGTGTGTGTGACACGAAATTCATTTGAAGGTGAATCTTCAAATTCTTTTTTCTTGAGAATATTCAACTTTTATTTTATGAGACAATGTTATTATATAAAAATTCAAGGAATGGAGTAATAAATATTATGGTTGACCCTTGAACAATTCAGGAGTTAGGGGCACTGAACCTTGCAGTCAAAAATCCCTGTAACTTTAGACTCATCCCAAACTTATATACTAATAGCCTACTGCTGATTGGAAGCCTTACCCATAACATAAACAATTAACACATACTTTGTATATATATTACTCTATTCTTATAGTAAAGCTAAAGAAAACATTATAAGAGAAAATCATAAGGAAAATACATTTACAATAATGTATTTAGTGAAAAAAGTTCGTGTTTAAGCGGACCTACACAGTTCAATCCCGTACTGTTCAAGGGTCAACTGTACTACTCTTAATAGTAATAGCAGCTCACATTGTTGAGGTGTTTTCACTGTAGAGCACCACCTTTAATAGCACTGAAGACTTTAAATTAAAAAAAAAAAAAAAAAAGGTAAAACATACAAAAGAGCCCCTTTAAAAAAGGTGGGCTATACCAGACTATATTAACTAAAATGCACACTAGTAAAATGTCTTATTCTGTACCCTCCCATCTACAACTCATGCAGCCCTAGCAGCACCTTAAAGATCTCCTTTCATAAGCAAACAATCCAAGCTCTTTTCACATCAATATGCTTAATTATTTAAATCTGAAGATATTTATTTTAAATGATTTTATTATTCCACTGCATACAAACATCCTTTATCATGTTTTTATTCCCTTTCCTCATTCATTTCTCTTTGCCCTACCCTTGGTCCTTCCTGTTGTATATAGCCCGAGCTTGTGTCTTATTCTACCTCACCTCAGCCGCTGTTACCTACCTTTCTTTTTCACTCACTTTCTCTTATCTTATCTCTATGATTTTTTTAAAGAGAAGACTCTTAAAATTTTAAGTCCTACACACATATATGTCTGACACTTTCTCTTTTAGTCACAAACTGAAATATGTAGAAACTAGAGGCTCTGAAGTTTTGATATAAAATGAAAATGAATTACCTTTGATATTTAAAAATGTCAAAATCAAAGCTCATTCTTAAAGACTGAGGATAAACATTTTCAAAAGCCATAAAAAAATTTCACCTAACAGTTTTCTAGAAAGCTGAAATTTCTTAGACTACTAAGAAAGCCCTTTTAGGAGGTAAGATCATTCTTTCATGGCCACTCTTGAACTAGGGAAAAAAATAACTGTACATATTTTCAAACCAACAAAACATTCAGAGATGTACTAGACTGTGATATTTTTGTTTCATCAAAGAGCAAAGTGTAACTTTTGAAAATAATTCCCTTATTCAGGAGTCCTTTCCCTTTGCAATCACTTTAGTTTTTCTTAAAGTTTTAGAAAAGTTGAAGGTAGGCAGATGAAACTGCGGAATTATACTACATGCAATACTAAGAAAATAGATAAAGAAACAGATAGCATAGTTCATGCAGCGATAAAGAAGAGATAGAGAGGTCTGCTGATTGCTCTGAAGAAAAGAGGACACTGACCTGGGAGAATTCGGGGTGTTTCCACTTCTTTCACTTAAGGCTTCAGAGTCCGTTGAAACTTCTATAAGTTTCACACATTTCTTTTCCTTCTTTGGCTGAATGTTCACAGGCAGACTTTTGTGAGGAGAGAGACTGATTACTGGTATATTTATAGAAACTGTCTTTTCTAACTGCAAGTTATCTTCAGAATTGCTGGGACAGCACTGAGCCTCCTCCTCTTTCTGAGGTGGTGATCTATAAACTTCTTCCCCAACAGCACTTTTGGCACATACATTGTTAGGGGTGGTTATATCCATAGGCAGGATTTCCCGCCTCTTTTTGGGTACCGGCACTTCGATTTTCTCTGAGAATAAAAACCATTAAAAATATATTCAGTCAATAAGTCAAAACAAAGACACAGTAAACATAAAAAGATAGAACTAGTTATATAGTTTTTTCCTTTCCTATTTATTCTTTTGAAACCCACTTATCTCCTTATTGAAATCTTTTACCCTTTCTTTTTTCATGGACTTCACTAACCATAGCTTTTAAAAATTATCTGGCTATAAATTTTTCCTTGGGAACCCAAAAGATTTAGTTCTCACAATGAAAACTTCTATGTTCTGATATTGTGATAAAAGTTACATGGGGCTTTATAAGACTTCAGGGTGGAGGTAAGAAAGGATACAGTGGCTAAGAGTCAAGGAATCCGGGTACAAATCCCATACTAGCACTCTGCAGCTTGATGACGTTGGGGAAGTACTTAACTTCTTGAGCTTTATTTTTTTTAATCTGTAAAATGGGAATTAAAAACATCCACTCCACTTAATACTGTTGTTGTAATGATTACATGCAAAGAACAAGTCGAATTATCCATAGCAACTTGTGCCTACTAGCCCCACCCACAAAATATATTCAAAATCTGAGTACTTCTGCTATGGATATTTCCCAAGTTCAAACCACAGTATGTCTCACTGCAGACTATGACAATAGCCTTCTACCCTCTACTGCCTAACATAACACCATTTCATCCCCATGCCGGTCTATTTACAGCCACTAACTTAATTGTTCTAATACTTTTTCCTTATCCCCATACCAACACATCTTTTATTTTCAAGATCAAAAAAATAAAGTTGGAGAAACGATGGTTGAACATGGGGTTGGTGTTCCTACTCTATACTGTTCTTTTTAAATCATTATTTTCCCTTTCTTGTACTGCTTCCCATATCAACTAGATTCACTGTACTTCCCTCTGTCTCTTTGCTGTGCTCAGTTCAGCAGACTTTTGAAATTCATAATGCACAATTTTTAATTAGGAAAGCCTATTAGAATCAGGGAAGAGAAAAAGGATGAAAGAGAAGCCTTTTTAAACTATAAAAAAACCTCACTATTGCTGACAATCTCCCATTACCATTAAGAATCCTTTGAGTCACTGAGACAATAATGACGACAGTCTTAGGAATGTGAACAGTGTAGGGGCAAAAACTGGCTAAAAATCTATAACCTGAAACATGTAACAACACCTTTTTTGGGTCTAAGAACCAATGCACTCTTAGGCTTTCTTACTTTGGGCCTTTTTTTAAAATTTACCAGCAAACCGTAAAATTACTCTTTTTAGTGTACAACACACAGAGCCCACATGATAAGGCTATTTGTCCTCTAATATCTGTCCTACTAGTCTTCCTCAATAATAGAGCCCCCAAGAGTATACTCAGTAATACTGTAATAACTTTGCATGGTGACAGATGGCAACTAGATTTATCACTTGGGGTCATTCTGTAATATATAAATACTGAATCGTTATTGATATATACCCAAAACGAATAGAATATAAGATGTCCATTACACTTAAAAAAAGAAAATCCCAAGATATAATTGGGAACATGGCTCCTGAGAATCAAGACTGCATTTTTCAGCTTTTCTTTTCTTTTTTTTAAAGATTTTATTTATTTATTTGACAGAGAGAGAGATCACAAGTAGGCAGAGAGGCAGGGAGAGAGAGAGAGAGAGAGAGAAGGAACAGACTCCCTGCCAAACAGAGAGCCCGATGCGGGCCTCAATCCCAGGACCCTGGGATCATGACCTGAGTCGAAGGCAGAGGCTTTAACCCACTGAGCCACCCAGGTGCCCTCAGCTTTTCTTATAGGTAGGTGAGGCTACATGACTCAATTTTGCTCAAGGATTATGTTGATGAACAATGCAAATGAAGCCTAGATCATGACAATCTGACCAGTCCCAGAATGTCTCTTCCAGACCTCTGTAATGGGAGGACTTAACACCTATCTTGTTTAAGTCCCCATTATTTTAGGTTTTCTATAAACCATATTAACTAATACAGCTTGCAAACATCAATTACTTCAACAAAATCAAACTCTTCGACATATTGCATAAGATATTGTAATTGTAAACGGAGAAGTCTCAAAGGTTTTCAGACCTTATCAAGGTTCTAATATACAGATATCCAACAGAATATCTATTATATTCATTCACATCCAGTACTCAGTTCTCTCTAAATTTTCCTACACATTTTACAGCAGTAAATTTGTTTTATTAGGTTGAGATACATTACCACAAATTAGATTGTAAAGGGATTTGCATAAAGCTATAGTAAGAAAAATACTTGACATGATTTCTCAGAGTTTCTCATAATTTAAAAGACAAAATATATGAGACATGCACACCTTCAGGTTCATACTTCAGTTTTAGCTCATCTAGCTTAGCTCTCAGTTTCATATTTTCACTTTGGGAGAGCTGGAGGCACCTTTCATTTGCAAAAAGTTTTCTCTCAATATCCAAAGCCCTTTGGCTCTCAAATAATGCTTTCATTCGCTGTATGGATAATTCACCTTTAGTGCTTTCATTTTCTTTGCTATATAAATAAAAAAAGGAGAACCAAAGAATATTAGAACAATATACATTATATACATTAAGTGCTTTATATATGTATATGTAAAACAAATTGTTAGTGCAAATCTTTTATTATATATTTGAATTCTTAGGTAAACATACATTTCCTTGCGATTTTAAGTAACAAAGAAACAATAAAATAAGCTTTAAGAATACTACTTTCAGATAAAAAATGTCATGCATTCTTTGAAGGAAAAAGGAAAATATTTTCCACGTTAATGCATGTGTAAATAATTTCAAGTTTAAAATTAGATGATACATGTTCCTGAAAAATTTAGATTTTAAGAACATTTTGTCAAGTTCTTTTCACTTACCAATCTAAAATGCTAAACATGGAGAAATAAAAATATTTAATTATTCATTGAAAGTATTTTTTCTTCAATAAACAGCACTAACTATATCTTGACTATATCTTATTTGCTACAAGATATTTTTGTTGCTTTTCTTTTCTGGAATTTCTTTTTGCAATTTGAAAACAAAAATTTGTAGTCACTAACACTACTTATTATTTAATATATATATTTAAAAGATTTTATTGACATTTGACAGAGAGATAGATTACAGGTAGGCGGAGAGGCAAAGCAGGCTCCCTGCTGAGCAGAGAGCCCAATGTGGGGCTTGATCCCAGGACCCTGAGATCATGACCTGAGCCGAAGGCAGAGGCTTTAACCTACTGAGCCACACAGGTGCCCCACTAACACTACTTAGTATAAGCAAGTCAAGAGAATGTCTATCTTTCTAATCACCCAACACTTACTTTAAGTTGTCAAGCTTTATCTGAAGTAAATCTGTGTAATAGGTGTTATCTTCTGGAGCATCAGAGTTGGCAGAAAGCTTAGATTCTGTACTTTCATATAAGCTCTACGGAAAATAACAATTCCTATTACTTAACATAAATATATATTATATACATTAAGTGCTTTATATACATATATGTAAAACAAATTGTTAGTGCAAATCTTTTATTATATATTTGAATTCTTAGGTAAACATACATTTCCTTGTGATTTTAAGTAACAAAGAAACAATAAAATAAGCTTAAGAATAGCACAAATTAGGTTAATTCAGTGGTCCTTGAACAAGTTTTGAATGGCACAGGTCCATTCATATGTAAATTTTTCACAGTAGAATACAATAAATATATTTTCTCTTCCTTCTTAAATTTTTCTTTTTTTTTTTAAAAGATTTATTTATTTATTTATTTGACAGAGAGAAACACAGCCAGAGAGGGAACACAAGCAGGGGGAGCGAGAGAGGGAGAAGCAGGCTTCCCGCCGAGCAGGGAGCCCGATGTGGGACTCGATCCCGGGTCTCCGGGATCATGACCTGAGCCGAAGGCAGTTGCTTAACCAACTGAGCCACCCAGGCGCCCCTTATAATTTCCTTAGTAATATTTTACTTTAACTTACTTTAAGAATACAGTATTTAATATGTATAGCATACAAAATATGTGTCAATCAACTGTTCCTGTTATCAGAAAGGCTTCCAGTAAAGAGTACGCTACTCATAAAGTTTTTGGGGAGTCATAAGTTGTACAGATTTTTGACTGCACAGGATTGGGCATCCCTAATTGCCATGTTGTTCAAGGGTCAACTGATTTAAGATATTCAAACCAAATCTGGCTGCATTATTGAAAGGGTTACACGTACCTTAAATTTCTCCAGATTTCTAATTTCACCTAAGAAGTGTTTAATTTCACCATTCTTCTGCTCCAGCATAGCAAGCAACCGTTCCTGCTGCTCAAATTCAGTTTGAGACCCTTTCATTTGTAGCAATGTTGCAATTTGTAACTAAAAAAAAAAAAAAAAAAAAATTACCACCCAACACCCCCACAGAGAACTGAGTGGAGAAAAAGGAAGATTCTTATAACTATATTTTGCTACAATGCATATTGTGTATATGTCACCTTGATGTCAGTTTGGTAACTAAAGTAGCTATGTCTACTTTAATAATCCACTAATTTGAAAATATTTATATCAAGAAGATTAGTTACAGATATAACTCTTTTTTTTTTTTTTAAGATTTTATTTATTTATTTGACAAAGAGAAACACAGCTAGAGAGGGAACATAAGCAAAGGGACTAAAAGAGGGAGAAGCAAGCTTCCCGCAGAACAGGAAGCAGGGGCTCGATCCCGGGTCTCCAGGATCATGACCTGAGCTGAAAGCAGCCGCTTAACCAACTGAGCCACCCAGGCGCCCCCAGATATAACTCTTGAGTACTTATTTGAATACTTATGAGTAATATCTGACAACTGTAACAATTATTTGTACTTCTGTGAAACATAAAATTGAACTGCATGGCTATGATCCAGAAGCATCACTTAACTGGTAAATAAATCTGTCCAAATGCTGTAATGTTGTACTTTACTTATCATATGTACTGTCATTAAGGTTCTGATGGGGTTCCTCAAAAATTTTGATTAACTTCAATAGTATCAAGTGGAGGAAATTATTAAGCTACTCACATTTATAACGGTGAGATTTACAAATGACAAGGATGGAAAACAAAGGTAAAAGACATCTAAGGATACCGAGGGGCATCTTCAATAAAAATACATTTATTTTTTATTTTTTAATAGCAGCAATCAACTTACATAATTATGACTCCACCTAAACCTGGAGTTATATACCAACTGAAGGAAAATGAACTGGAATCTAAAACTACCATTCCTTTCTGCCTTCAGAAATTTCCGGAGTTCTAAAAAGTGCCAATAATTTAAATATAATTTTGAGTAAAGTAAGCAATGATAATACAGCTGCAGTTACAGTTACGAAGACAGAAAGATGACTTTTAACATTTTTAAGGACCCACTTTTTGTTCCTGCTTCAGACTGGAGTTTAAGAAGATTCAGATGCTACTTGTTTCTAAAGATAACTTGGACTATTATGAGAACTTTGGGAGATTAATAATAGTAGCCCAACAAATACTGAAAGAAAGCAAAAAGCAAATGTGAGAAAATTTACAAAAAAAAATATTCCTGGATAGGGGAGAATCTTGGTAACTGTTAAAATCCTTAAAAAACACAGCTGTTTGTTAAATCAGCACTTCATTATAGGCCAAGCACTGTATAAGCATTTTACTAGGCTTTCATTTAATTCCAGAACAATTTGAGAAGCAGATTCTATCATATCTACTTTATAGACAAGGTGACTGATGATACTCTGAAAAGTAAAAATGCTTGTCCAAGGTCACACACTTAGCAAGTGACAGAACTAGGCTTCAGTCCCAAGTTAATCTAACACCAAAGTGTAATTACTAACTTTTCCAATTTTTAAATCTCACCACCCTGAATAAAAGGCAGAAAGCCTTCTAGACTTCCCGTTACCAGTTAGGCATAATAGTTGAGGGATCAAGATTCTAAAAGCTGGTCCATTATTACAATCTTTACAACTTCCACATGTTTTTTCTGTTACTGCCTATTTGACTAAAATGATTACTAAAAAAATCCCCTTAAAATTAAAGGGGTCTACTGAGGGTTGCTGGAGGGGTGATGGGTAGGAGATTAAGAAGGGAACATGAAATAATGAGCACTGGGTGTTATAAATAATTGACGAATCACTGAATTCTATCTCTGAAACTAATAATGCAGTATATATTAAACTGAATTTAAATAATTTTTTTTTTTTAAAAATTAAATGGGCCTATATGCTTGATTTGAGGAATTTCAAGAAAAAGATACCCAAGGGGCGCCTGGGTGGCTCAGTTGGTTAAGTGACTGCTTTCGGCTCAGGTCATGATCCTGGAGACCCAGGATCAAGCCCCACATCGGGCTTCCTGCTCCATGGGAAGCCTGCTTCTCCCTCTTTCAGCCCCTTTGCTTGTGTTCCCTCTCTAGCTGTGTTTCTCTCTGTCAAATAAATAAATAAAATCTTAAAAAAAAAAAAAAAAAAAAAGAAAAAGATACCCAAATCTCACTTTATAATAAGCCTTTACAGGAGAACTGAAGAAAGGTGAGAGCTAGTTTTCACTTAAGTGGGAATCTTAGACCTATGCTAAGAAATGCCAGGCCAACAGCTGGAAATAAAAACTTATGAAAATTTTTTTCTCCACTACACAAAGATTTATATATTTCTGTGAAAGATATTGAGTAACCACTAAAAAAACCCCAAAAATCAATCACAAAGCTATCGAGTAACCATTTAAAAAATCAAACAGATGCTAACTATACTACTACTAACTAGCTACTAAAGGATTAATTTTTTGAAATAAATATAATAGATCCTTGTCTATCTAAAGATATTTTTTCTAAAATAATGAAGTTCTAGAAATAATGAAATATACTCTTTGAAGGAAAATATGCTTTCTTTGATATATCTGTACACATAATGCAGATACATATTGGTTTAATAAACCTTCGACGGTAATAACACTATACCTTCATTCTTTGCATCTGTTCTCTGTTAAAGGCATTTTGCTTCTTTAGTGACTGATACTTGACTTTCATACTGATAAACTGACGTTCCATTGCTGCCCTTCGATCTTCCACCTAGAAAATATTAACATGTTTAATTACTATTGTATTAAGTGAAGTGCCAATTTAATTAATGAAATATTTGCTACATACCTCTGCAAACAAAGAGTTGCCCTTACTGTTGGGGTCCAAGGCTTGCTGGAGTGCCTGGTCTAATTGCACTTGAAGATCTTGATTTGCTACACGAGCTTTCTAAATTTGAAAGAAAACAATTTACCTAGTAGAGTTTAGATTAGCAAGGAAACAACTTATTATTATTGGAAAAGATAATGTTATTCTAATCATAGTACCTCTAAGGCATTATAGTAAGAAACTGCTTCTTTCTCTCGCTCCTCTTTTTCTTCTTTAAGTCGGTCTACTTGGCGCATTAAATTAGTACTGAGAAGTTCTAGTTGTTCTTGTCTATACTGTAGTTCATTCACTTCTTCTTTGAGCGTGGTCTATTCAACAGAAATTGAAAAAGAGGAAATTCTCCTGAGTAATCCTTCATTTAGCAGTTGCTCAGTTTATCTATCAGAAGTGATTTACACCTAAAACTAAAACTAAAGAGTTAGTCAACAGTTGTAAGGTGCATAATAAAAGAATAAAAATTACTAAAGTTTTCAGCAAGGAACCAAATGAAAGACTTTCCTATAAATTTAAGCCTTTAATTTTTAATTAACCTCAGCCTGCAATGAAAAAACCCAGATCAATTTCCATGAAACCAGCGTTTTATACAGGGCTTTTATGGCACAAAGTAGGATCACTTAATGCCTCTTAAGTTCATATAGAGATTTCGTTAATCTAAAGGTAATCTGCTTTACATAACCACATAATCTGAAGTTTTACTATGAATGAATAGTCCACCTAAAACTCTATACTTTTTAATTAGTAATGTCAAAGTTAAGACAACAAATATTGCACGCAGCCTTAAGATTACCTAAGGATTATAACAAAAGCATGTAAAAAAAATATGCAAGGAAAAAAGAAAAAAAAACACCAAGAACACACATGCCATAAAAATTACCTTTATACTTTCCATTTCGGTCAATTCAATTTGAAGAGCCAGCATCTCTGAAGACATGCTTTCATGTACACGCTCAGACATTATTCGCATTTCCTCTGATTTACTTGAGAGAAGTTCTCTCTGATGATCTACTTTGTGCTTTAGCTGCTTTTCACTAAGCCTAGCTTCATCTAATTCGGCTTTCAGTTTTTCTAACTAAAGTAAAAAAGAAAAATTTACAATCTAAAAAAAACAAAAGGTAATCGAAGGTCATCAGAATATACAGTTACAGTATAAATTACTCTTGTAACTGCAGAATAACTATTCTATAAGACAGTCAAGATGAACAAAACTAATTACATTTTCATATAGTTCTCTATCTTGGAAAACTAAAAATATATAGTTTAAAGGGAATAAACTTAGAGCAGAGGGATGAAGTTTTAGGGTTAACCCTAGATTTAGCCTGTTTATTCCTCTTAGATAAAAACTGTCAATGATTCTATGTACCATTACTGAGTTATTGTGTGGCTCTCAACTGAGATCAGGGGTAAAACATTCAGCACCACACCTAGCATTCATTAAAGACTGTTATCAGTACAAAACCTCCACTTGATGTCCAGGGTTATAGTTATCACTTATATTGAATTATCTTCAATTAGGTGTCAACATTCTATATCCTGATGTTTTCTATTTAAAAAATAAGAGCCTCTTTTTTTTTTTTTTAAAGATTTTATTTATTTATTTATTTGACAGAGACACAGGAGAGAGGGAACACAAGCAGGGGAAGTCGAAGAGGGAGAAGCAGGCTCCCCACCGAGCAAGGAGCCTGACACAGGGCAGATCCCAGGACCCCAGGATCATGACTCAAGCCAAAAGCAGATGCCCAATGACTGAGACACCAGGCACCTCCAAAATAAGAACCTCTTGACTTATTTTCTCTTTTCTATTTTCATGAAATGAAAAAAAAATTCAGCTGAATGATCTATGTTGAAATGTGGTTATCCTTCTGCAAAATATCACTGACTGACCTACATTTACTTCGTGATGAGACTATTAAGTGTTCCTATTTGGTCAAGGCTAAGCATCTTAAAACAGTGATATGCGTTGTTCTGCAAACATACAAACAGTCCATACAAGTAATCGAAGTATGTCTGGACTCTTGGCCACTTTGGCTTCTATGTGAAGAGTGAATAGTATGAATAACAATGATAGAAGCAGCCTACATGGATAGAAGGCTACAGTAGTAGTCTAGGGGAGAGAGGATGGTGATCTGGACTAGAATGGTAGCAGCAAATTAGATGCTTTGTAGATCAAGTTCTTAAAACTGGTTGAGGGAATAATTGTGAGAAATAAGTAAGGGGCATGTGGGTGGCTCAGTAAGTTAAGCATCTGACTTTGGCAGAGGTCATGATCCCAGGGTCATGGAACAGAGCCCCAGGTTGGACTACCTGCTTAGTGGGAGTCTGCTTCTCCCCTTCTCTCTGCCCCTAACTCCTCTCCTGCTCATGCTCGTTCACTCTCCAAAAAAAAAAAAAAAAAGTAAAAGATATCAAATATAACTACAAAATTTTGGCAGAGGTGATTTGAGAACATCCATAAGACTGAAAATATTTTTTGACTAATTTAGTCTTTGCTCTGCCAAAAGCCATCTCTTATATAAGTGGCCTTGCCTCAGATTGTGAATATTTCCTACATTACTCTTTCTTGCTTAGGTAATGACAGCCACTGCTAAAATGAAAATAACATGGCAGGGGGTGCGGGGAAGGCATCATTATCAGTTACTGGTGTCTCAACTCAGATTAGTTTCAGACAAGGTGAATTACTGTTTGCCAGGACAAACGCAAGATGATTCTAAGCATTACATGAAAGCATAGTTTGATAGCCATGTTCATCTGAGTACAATTTAGGAAAAAGATACAACCAGTTCAAATATATAATTTCATTGATACCATTACTTAAAATGAGAGAACATTTAAAGAGTGAATTTAAAGAAATTGACAGTATAGGTGGTACAGATATGGAAAACTCTTAAAAGATGCTACACAAAACATGGAAAGTTAGAAAATAGGCTGAAAGTCAGGTAAGGGTTTGTAGAGAAGTGTCTGGAAAGTATGAGTTCTGGATTCCTTTGAAGTAACCTGAAGGAAATGGATAGCTCGGGGTAACCAAAAAAGAATGGGCAACTTGTTTTTAATTCGTGAAATGAAGCTGGTGTAACATGTCGTTAATCTAAATACAGTGACCCAGGCTTTGGAATCAGGCAGCTTCAGTTCAAATAGACTGATTTCTGTGATTTTGTCCAATTTACTTAATCTGTTTAAATACTGGTTTTCTCATCTATTATCTACAGACAATAATGATACCTTCCTGTGTTCTAGGAGGCAGATCATATGTCATTAGCTTATCTTCAATAACCAAACTAGAAAGTATCAATTCTAATGTACATTAATTTACAATAAACTATTGGTTTCTTTTGTAAGATTACAAAGTGTACCACTCCTTTCAGTGAAAGCTAGGAAACTGGTCTTTTTGGAAGGGGATTGCCATACTATGCACTATAAGCAAGAAGGTCATGCTTTTCACTAAACTAAAATTCTGTAACAAATATCCAGTTACTGAAATTAAATAATTGTATTTAATTAGTAGAATGTTATTAATATAATTCCCTTAGGTAAACTCTTGTTTCTCAGTGTTCCCACTCCCAATATTATGATGATGGAGCCTCGATCTCAGCTATTTTGCATAGATGGCATTAAGAAAATCCTCATCACCTAAAATTTACATATTGTTAACTCCATAAGCATTAAACATTTTTGTTTTGACATACATAGATATACAAACCTTGTTTTTTAGTTCATTTACTTCTTGTCCATGGCTTCTGCTCAGTTGTTCTTTTAATTGCTCCAGGTTTGTTTTTTGTTGTTGTTTAATAGCTTCGCATTCAGAGCTCAAACTTTCTAACATTCGACTCTTAAGCTCAACTTCTCTCTGAAGAGTATATTTTTCTTGTTCATAATTCTGAAAACAGATTCAATTATAAATTACATAAAAATAACTTAAAGTCATCACATACAAACAATTCTCACCTTCAACTGTTTCGTTACTATTTCACATATTTGCTGCTTTCTAAGTAACAACTACATGTTAGAATGGAATAATTCTGTAGTTGATCAGTCTTAAGAAAAGCCCAGAGGGTTTTAGTCCATGCTACTGATGTGGTAATTTACTTCTATGCCCTGTCAAGGAAGTAAGAGATGTTTCATGGCATGTCAACATGTCAAGTAATCTCTGCTAGTGAAACAAAAACAAAAACAAAAGCAAAAAATAAAAAACACTTAATAGCACTTCAGTTTTCCCAGTGAGAATTACTTGGTCTGATAATATTTATGGCTCTGAAAATAAAAAAAGTGCACAAGGCACAAAGTGAAATACTAAACTGTCTTTTACTTACAGAATGTAGTCATCTGATAAATGTTTACAAATGACTACTCGAATGAATACAGTGTTGAGGCAAAAAGATTTAAGAGGGTTTTTGCATCTGGTAGGGACTTTTTATAAAAGATTTTTATTTATTCATTTGAGAGAGAGTGTGAGAGAGCACAAACAAGGGGGAGGGGCAGAGGGAGAGGGAGAAGCAGACTCCCCGATGAGCAAGGAGCCCAATGTGGGACTCAATTCCAGGATTCCGAAAACACGACCTGAGCCTAAGGCAGATACTTAACCAACTGAGCCACCCTGGCGCCCCTCTGACAGAGAAGTTTAAAGATTAAAAAAGCATTAGTTCAAACTCATTCAATAAGTTTCTAAAAGATAAAATAAAACTAGATTAAATAAGAGAAAAATAAGAAAAATAAGCAGTTATTTTTTTTGCTATACTTAAAATTTTTTTTTCATAATCCAGCCACCGTATCCTTCATCCCCCCCCCCCATCCCCACCAGCAACCCTCAGTTTGTTTCCTGAGATTGAGTCTCTTATGGTTTGTCTCCCTCCCTAGTCCCATCTTGTTTCATTTTTTCCCTCCCTACCCTCCACGACCCCCTGCCCTACCTCTCAAATTCTTCCTATCAGAGAGATAATATGATAATTATCTTTCTCTGATTGACTTATTTTGCTCCCCATAATACCCCAGTGCCATCTGTCATTAGCAAATGGCAGGATTTCATTCTACTGTACTTAAATTTTGACATCAAAGTTTAAGCATATTACTGGCATTTACTACATAAAACAATTTGTTCATTCTTTTAAAAAATGTGTGCCAGATTTTATATATATAGCAGTGAACAAAGGAGACAAAATTCCCTCGCTCATGGAGCTTATAATCCGGAGTTAATCAGCTGAATCAGTGAATGACAGCAACTTTACAAAACACTCAGGGAAGGTCTCTCAGCTGAGGTGACATTTAACAGACACCTTAAGGTTGGGGACTCAATCCATGACAGTGAGAGGATGAGCTAGTGCCTACATCTGCATCACTCATGTAAATCCTATAAGGCAGGACTAGTATAGCTAAGCACAATGCAGTGAAAAGGTTGGCAGGGGGCATCACATAGGAATCTGCAAACCCAAGTAAGGAGTTTGGATACTGTTGTTAATATCATCAGAAGCCATAGTTGTATTTTTAGCAGGACTGCAACATGATCTTTCTTTTATTTTTCAATGGCCATGTGGCTGCTGTGTGAAGAATGAACAGTATGAAAGGCAATGAAGGAAGCAGGCAACCTGACTAGAAGGCTATAGTAGTCATTTAGGGGACAGATGATGGTGGTCTGAATTAGAGTGGCAGTAGCACAGATGGATGTTTTGGGTTCTTAGAATTTGTTGATGGATTTAACATGAGAAATAAGGGCCACAAGGATATGGGCAAAAATTCCCTTACCTTAGTTCAAGTTATTATGTATTTACTAAGAAGCTAAATTGCAAGAGAATGTTGTTAGCAGGCAGGGAATCAACTATTCTGTCTTTTTATGTTACATTTGAGATGTCCATTATTAGTAGGCAATTGAATACACAAGTCTAGACTTCAGGGGTAAACTAAGGACTTGGTGTGGTGTCACAGGCATTTACATGTTATCTAAAGCTATGAAACAAGTGAGCTCATGAAGGAAGAGTACAGAGAAAACAAAATCTAAAATCCAATATGTGCTAAAGAAAACAGAAACTAGATTTTTCATATTCAGAACAAAAGCACAGGATCAGAAAGACTATTAGGAATTCATTTACTTCAGTCCCCTTTATGAGAGACAGGGCTGAATAACAACTAGAACTGCAATCTTCAAAAAGGAATAAAACTAATAATAATAATTGCTAGACAATACAAATGTTCTATAGCTAAGCACAACTTTGTAAGTAGAGGAGTCCAGGGTCCTACCTCAGTCATGGTCATCATTTCAGTACGACATTTATCCAACTGATTCTGCAACTCATTTTGGCTCTCCACTAGTTGTAAGCCATACTGGGCAGCTTTTAGTCGCTCTTCTTCAACCTCTTTGAGCTTGCATCGAAGATGTGCAATTATATCTGCCTCCATGGTTTTTTTTTTCACTTTCAGTCTATTGTAAATAGAGGAAATGAAAGTACTTAAGCTTAAAATACTCCGCACATTGTAACAATAATGAAAGATAAATATATCTTTCCCCCCAATACTAGTGCTATATAAAAAACACAGCATGGAAGATTAGATTACTGGCTTTTAAGTGGTCAGATTTGTATTCTTGTTCTAAAATCAAGGTTTGATAATTCTTTTACCTGATTTGAGACTAAGTCAAACAGAGGAAAAAAAATTGAACACATTTAATTTTGTTCCTAAGAAATGGAGTTACCAGGAAATTGTTCACTTGTGTGCTAAGCTTCCTTACATGCTGAGGTAGGTAGGTATTATATTTATATCACTATACAGGTAATCAAGTTAAGAGCACAATGAAAGAAATCAAGAACTTATAGTAGCATGACTGCTACTTAAAATATAGTAAGGCAGCTTTGAGTAAGGTTTGTAAGGCAAGGACTAGCATGTCTACAATTTTTCACAAGTGTTAACTTCTTGAACACTTTAAATTTGTTGTGTTGACAACAGGCTCATTAGTATTTTCTATTATTCATAAGAAGACAGGCAAAACAGAATCATGTTCAAAGTAATTAAAAACATTTCTTTCATTCTAGATTTTCAATCAAGGACTTAAACATTTTATATATAGAAACATTCCACATAATTCAACCTTACTCATCACCCTTTCCAAATTGGTCCTTCTCTTAGGCCAGATTCAAAGAAAGTCAGCTTTGCATTCAAAGAGCAACAGGCTATTAATAATGTTGCTTCCACCACTTTTCAGACAACGTACTCATCATTCAACAATTATTTTTTTAAAGATTTTATTTATTTATTTGACAGAAACACAGTTAGAGAGGGAACACAAGCAGGGGGAGTGAGAGAGGGAGAAGCAGGATTCCCACCCAGCAGGGAGCCCGAGGCAGGGTTCGAACCCGGGACTCCGGGATCATGACCTGAGCCAAAGGCAGATGCTTAATGAGCCACCCAGGTGACCCTCAACAATTATTTCTTAAAGTCTTATGTGCTGAACTCCATTCTGGGCATTTCAGATCCAACAGAAGCCAAATGAGCCAAATAAATAGATAAATAAAGTGCTCTTCTTTCATGGAACTTACCTTCCAGTGGAAGAAGACAAGCAATAATAGTATCATAATTAAATGCATTAGAAAGTGGGAAAAAAAGAAAAGGATAAGGGAACTTGGAAGAAGTGAATGTATTGCAACTAGAATGAAATCTAAATGTTGGGAAGAAAAGCTTTCAAGGTGACTTCTGAAAAAAAACAAAACAAAAAATCTTGCATAGGATAAGAGAGTTAGCTATGTATCTATTTCAGGAAAGAAATGGAGTAGATGGCATAAGGGAAATACAAATCAAAACCACAATGAGATGCTACCTCACACCAATCACAATAGCTAAAATTAACCAGTCAGGAAACAACAGGTTTTGACGAGGATGTGGAGAAAGGGGAACCTTCCAAAGGGGAACTGTTGGTGGGAATGCAAGCTGGTGCAGTGACTCTGGTAAACAGTATGGAGGTTCCTCAAAAAGTTGAAAATAGAGCTACCCTACGACCCAGCAATTGCACTACTTACCCTAAAGATACAAATGTAGTGATCCGAAAGGGCATGTGCACCCAAATGTTTATAGCAGCAATGTCCACAATAGCCAAACTATGGAAAGAACCTAGATGTCCATCGACAGATGAATGGATAAAGAAGATATGGTATATGTGTACACACACACACACACACACAGAGGAATACCATGCAGCCATCGAAAATGAAATCTTGCCATTTGCAACTATGTGGCTGGAATTAGAGGGTATTATGCTAAGTTAAATAAGTCAATCACAGAAAGACAATTATCATATGATCTCAGTGATATGAGGAATTTGAGAGGCAGGGCAGGGGGCCATGGGGGGAAGGGAGGGAAAAATGAAACAAGATGGGACTGGGGAGGAAGACAAACCATAAGAGACTCAATCTCAGGAAACAAAGTAGTGGCTGCCAGAGGGGAGGAGGGTAGGAGGGATGGGTAGATGGGTGATAGACACTGGGGAAGGTATGTGCTATGGTGAGTGCTGTGAATCATGTAAGACTGACGATTCACAAACCTGTACTCCTGAAACAAATATTACATTATATAGTAATAAAAATAAATAAATAAATAATAAAAAGGAGTAGAGGAAGGGGGGTTAGCATTGAAGTGGAAGGACACCCAAGGAATGAACAAGAGTTTAAGCCACAGGAGATAATTGGGGAGAAGAGGCAAATCAGGCCAACACAAGAACTTTGGCTTTTACTCAAGGTGAAATTGGGGGTCCTTGTAAAGTCTGGAGTAGAGAACTGCTACTTTAGAAGGATCATTTTGGCTGCTATGTTGAATAGTTTGGAAGGGAGCTAGTGGGAAGCAGAAAGACCAGGTAAGATGACTGCTTACACAAGTGTGAATGTGTAGGAAGTGGGGAGAAATAATCAGATTCTGCACAAATACTTTGAAGGCAAAGCCAACATGATTTTCTGAAAAGTTAATTGTGAGGTATATGAAAAAGAGACATCAAAAATTCCTGTAAGGCTTCTGGCCTGAGCAACTAGTAGAGCAAATTTGCCATCAGCTGAAGCATCAAAAATTATGAGTAAAAATTGTTTTGAAAGAAAACCAGCTTATATTTTGGACATGAGATGTATCAAATAACCAATTGGCTGTATGAAAAGGATTTGGGCTGGAAATATAAACCTAGGAGTTACTAACATAAATCCTTAAGCCTTGGTGTCACCAGTGTACAAGCATAGTTAAAGAGAAGAGGATCAAGGATTGAGCCGTTGAGAGGTGGGAAAAGAAGACAGCAAAATATACTCAAGCAAGACCAGTGAGATAGGAGAAAAACCAAGGGTATGTATTATCCTAGAAGCCAACTGAAATGGGTTGGAGAGAATGGTGGGAAACAGTAAAGTTTTGCTTCAAAGCAGAATAAAGAGGGCAGTAGCTGAAGGGGGAGTAGAATTAAGTTTGTCTTTTTTAAGATACAATATTTTAAGGAAAAACAACATGCTTGTATGTCATGGGAGATTCAGGAGAGAAGAAAAACTAACAATATAGAAAGCATGGAGAACTGCTAAAGTGATAAAAAGAATGAGGTTGAATATATAAGGACTGATTTTAGACAGGAGCATGAATATTTCATCCAAACTAAGGGAATGCAAAATATATGGGTACAGGTACTGGTAAAGTAGGTACGTTAGTGGTGGGAGTTGGTATAAGTGCCCTTCTAAATGCTCCAATTTATCAGTGAATTTGGAAGCAAGGTCATTAAGTAAAAATGAAGATGGAAGAGATAAATGGTTTCAGAAGAGAAAGGGAAAAAAAAAGTATCTTGCTATTCAAGGCTGGCAGTTCCTATTCTAAAATACAGGAATTTTCCAGGGTGGCAAGTTAGGGGTCTGACTTTTGATTTCCGCTCAGGTCATAACCTCAGGGTCATGAGATTGAGTACTGCATGGGGCTCCTCACTCAGTGAAGAGTCTGATTCAGACTCTCTCTTCTTCTTCTTCTGCCTCCCCCCCCACACCAAGGTTGCTCACTCTCATTCTCTCAAATAAATAAAATCTTTAAAATAAATAAAGACTTTTCCAAGCCTGTAGGTGATGGGGTTAAGCACTAGTTATTGCACTGTTTATTATGCATTTGAGGATTTACCATTTACCAGGCAAAGTGTTTCAAATAAATTATCTCATTTAATTCTCTTGATGGGCCTAAGTTAAACATTATTGTCATCAACATTTACCAAAGAAAAAAGGAAGCTAGCCTCAAAACACCCCAGCCTGCAATGTCCAAGGAAGTAAAAAAACTAGCTCTCATTCTTTCGAAAGATTTGCTAGAATTCCTATTATGTGCCGGGTACTGTGCTATTGCTGAGGACACAATGGTGACCCCAAAACTAGACAATGTCCCCACTTTCTTGAATCTAAGAGTCCATTAGTAAAAAGGCATTAAATGAAATAACTGTAAAGCTTTAGAAGTGTTTTAAGTGCAAGAGGGAGCCTATAACATGGAGGCCCTCTCCTAAATTGGGAAGTAAGGTGAGGGTGAGGGAGCTTGGACAAGAAAGATTTCACTGAGGAAGTAACATTTTTGCAAAGGTCTAACCATGATTAAGAGCTAGCCTGTCAATCTGCAAAGAGGTAGCGGGCCGGAGTAACTATACCTAACAAGCCAGACATTGTACTTGGTGCTCCGTATGTATTATCTAATTCAACAACCCCATGAAATATAAGGAATTTCCACCATTTACATATATGCAATCTGAGGCAGGGAAAGGTTAGGTAACTTACCAGCTAGTAAGTGGATGAGATAGGAACCAGGGTCTAGCTCCAAAGCCTGGTACTCCTAACCACTTTTCTATTCAGTCTTTCAGAAATAGCATGCACAAAGCATTTAGAATAGGGAGCTCAGGGATCCAGGCTGCCTTATTTCTTATTCCACAACACACTGGTAGCATGAGCTTGGACAATTTACTTAAGGCCTTGTGTTCTCATGCATAAAATAAAGACAGTAACATCTATCTAACAGGGTTTTTGAGATTAAACCTGCTCAGGGATGATAAGCAATTAGAATCGACACGCAGCTGTCTGGGGGAGCACTGTCCAACGGAAAAAGAATGAGAGTTGCGATACGTGATTTTTAAATTTTCTAGGAGCCATGGTAAGAAAAGTAAATACAGCTGAAATTCATTTTAGTAATATTTTATTCAACCCCATTCATCCAAAACACTAGCATTTCAGATTAACAGGCTGTTATTCCTTTTGTGTAGTCTTCAAAATTCAGCGTGCATTTTATATTTACAGCATTTCGCAATTCGGACCGCCACATGTGGCTAGTGGCTACCGCACTGCACCGCGCGGACACGGTGTTTCAGGCAGGCGACCCGGCCTTCCTAACTGACGCGCAATACCCAGGGTGGTGGCTGGGGGGGGGAGGGGGGGTGTACACGGCCCAACGGAAGATTGAGACCGGCTCGGAACCTGGCTGAGAACTACGGGTTCCGCTGAAGAAGCTGTTCTGGCTAAGGGCCCCGGCCGCATCCCAGACCCCAGGTTTCCTGAGACACCGCTTTCCCCACTCCCCAGAGAGCATCCCTTCGCGGCTCCCACCGCTCCTCGCCACACGCACCTCCCTCCAGGCCCGTTGCCCCTGCCTCTCTCCTCACCCCTTTCCCCTGCTGCTGCAGCCGGCGGCTCGTAACGAGGGCTCACTGTGCCCAGGTTCGCGACAGCAATACCGCCTCACAACCGGAGACGTCCGCCCCTTCACTCCACCAGCTCTCGGGTAAGCGCCAGGGCTTTTTGAATGCGGTTCCCGCGACAGCTCACACTTCTCGCGAGATTTTTCGCGCAAACCGCGCGCAAAACAAAACGGAGAGGAAAGTCCTTTAGAGCGCCCCGCCCCCTCTGCTGCGCCTGCGCAGAAGCGGGGCACTTTATTCTGCTATAGGCATACCTCCTTGGCTGGTCACCTTTACTCAGGGTTGGTTTTGTATGTTACTTCCTAATGTCTAGCTTTAGTTGTCATGCCATTTGTTTCCGTTTTCCCTGGTGATTGTGCCTTCTGGAGAGACAGTGTCACTAGAAGGCGAGACGGTAGGGAATTTAGAGGTGTGCTGACCTGCGGCGTCCTACACGCAGATTGACTGACGTGCTCCATGAGGGCTGTGCTCTCATATTTTCCCGGGTTCCAGGAATCTAAAACAGAGTTACAGTGCCTAAACTCACCGTAGGGTAGTATCACGCTTCCTGTTACAGAACAGGATGACAGTTATCATAGTGGCACTAACATTTGAGCTTCCACCATGTGCCAGTACAGTGCTAAATTTTACATGGATTTTCTCAGTTAAGCCCCAGCCTGATGAGTTAGGTATTAATTATCTTCTTTTTCTACCGAGGAAAACAGCCCGAGGAAGAACAGTATAATGGCCAAGTGGTAGAACTAGAATTTGAACTAATGCAAATTGAACTACTGCTAGAGGCCAGGCTTGTGTGTGTGTGTTTAAATAATGAATTTACGTTTTGTAAGCCTGATGCCTGTTCACTATTCGGAAGTTAATGCAACCACAAATAGCACTAGCCAACGTTGACAGAGCACTTCTGAGTCCTAACAGCTGTTAGAGGGGTCATGTGCTTTGAAACCATCTTCCTTGCCTATTTGAGCCCTTGACCATAGTTCCTCTCTTTTCTTTTTTTTTTTTTTAAGATTTTATTTATTTATTTGACAGAGAGAGCGAGAGAAATCACAAGTAGGTGGAGATGCAGGCAGAAAGAGCGGAGGAAACAGGCTCCCCGCTGAGCAGATAGCCCATGTGGGCCTAGATCCCAGGACCCCGAGATCATGACCTGAGCTGAAGGCAGAGGCTTAACCCTCTGAGCCATACAGATGCCAGTTCCTCTCTTTTCATCATCAGTTTTTTTCTTCTCTGGTGGATCTAACCTATCAGCAAATAAAAATGATGTAATGATTGACATCTCAAAAAATAATTCGGATTTTCCTTGCCTCCAGTCAGCTACCACCCCATTTATTGCTTCCCTTGATAACAAAATTCCTGAAAAGAAAAAAAAAATGAGACTGGTTATCTTCATTTTCTTATTTTTCACTGTAACATTTTTTCCCACTTCAGGTTTTGGTCCTCAGAAGTACAGTAAAATGGCTCTTCTCAACATCACCAGTGAGTTCTATCTTGAAAAATCCTCACTTCTCTTGTATTATGACAGAGTTGATCACTTTCACTGAGTCTGGGTTTAGATTTTGGTGTGCTTTACCCTCCTTACTTTATTCTTAATTTTCTTTGCAGGTCTAGTTCTGATTGAGCTAGGCCAGAAGGACTGACTGATCTAGGTTTGAAGATGATACCTTCATGTTGCCTAGCAGATTCACTTAGGGTCTGAATGAATGAGACGCTTACTTCATTTGTAAATGAAATTCATTTTCTCTACGATTTAACAAAGATTCCTCAACTGAATTCCTCAAAGGAAGGCACCATTCTAGCCTAGGTCAACCATGACTGGCTGAAATTAGGTAATCTAAAACGTATCTGAACTTCATTTTTCTTTTTTGTTACATGAGATGGTAGACTTACGTTTCACTGAGGTTTCTTCTAAATCTAATTTTTAATATTTTAAACTCTTAACTGAGTAGTCATAATGTATTAAGCACAGTGGAAGGAATTCAGAGATACGGTAATCTCTACCCATATCTGGAAGATGTTCACAGAGTAGTAGGGGACTAAATATAAATACATACACACACACACACACACACACACACACTACAGGACTGTATATAAATGCCATATGAATTGTATATACCCTACACTAAAGGGTATAAAAGGAGAGACCAATTTTGTGTAGCACTTTCATTAATGTGTCACAGTGCAGGTGGCACTTGAGTAGGGCCTTAAAGAATGGATGAGCTAAGAAGGAGTATATTCAAGGCGAGGGGACAACATTAGCAAAATCATACAAGACCTGTATCATAATTATGGTCATTCCTTAGGAACAGTCTGGGTAAGGTGTTACTACTACTACCACAGGACACTAGATGTCGCAAATGAAATGAATTCTAGATGGTTCCTGCTTGTTCGGATAACTTGCTTGAGACTCGTAGTTCCTGATATAGATGCACATACCTAGATGAGGTCCACATACTGTGCTCTAAATGCCATGAGTCAGCATAAAAAGGCATATATGTTTCAGTTTATATAATGTAAGATGGGATTTTGCTTCCTTACACAGAGTAGTGGATTCATCAAGCATAGGTAGGGAATTTGTTTTATTTTTTAAAAGATTTTATTTATTTATTTGACAGAGAGAAACACGGCTAGAGAGGGAACGCAGGCAGGGGAGTGGGAGGCGGAGAAGCAGACTTCCCGCCAAGCAGGAAGTTTGATGTAGGGCTTGATCTCGGGACTGGATCCTGGAACTCCCAATCATGATGTGAGCCAAAAACAAACACTTAAAGACTGACCCACCCAGGTGCCCCCATAAGAAAGGAATTTAGATGCTGGGAAAGACAACCTTCCTCCCCAGTACAATTCCTGATATTGTAGCTTTTCAAAACTAGGAGAGACTACTGTAGTGAACTGGCCATCATTCCTTCGATATTACTGTTTAAGTGGAAATGAGAGGATTGATTATCAGAAATGGTATAGCCGGACTGTTGCCTTTACTGAAAGCTGTGTGTATTTTGATATGAACTTAATGATTAAATTTATTTTTGGTATTATAGAAGAATAGAATAGTCTTTGTCCTCAAGGGACTTAGGATTCAGTGAAAGAGGCATTTACCAAACAATAAACCCATATGGTTTAGACTTTCTTGTTCCTTCTTTTTATTAAGTTCCAAGATAGTTTTGGGGGGAATCAAGCAAGAACAAGTGCAGGATACTGTGACACAGTTTGCAAATAGGAACTGGACTGATCTACAAAGTTCCATAATTTATAAGAAATGAGGTTTTGGAAGTTATACTCAAGGCTATGGTAATTGAGACCTGGAGAATGGCTGACATCAAGAAACAGTCTTAGGGGGCACCTCAGTGGCTCAGTGGGTTAAAGCCTCTGCCTTTGACTCAGGTCATGGTCTCAGGGTCCTGGGATCAAGGCCTGCATCGGGCTCTCTGCTTGGCGGGGAGCCTGCTTCCTCCTCTCTCTCTGCCTGACTCTCTGCCTACTTGTGATCTCTCTCTCTGTCAAATAAATAAATAAAATCTTAAAAAGAAAGAAAGAAAGAAAGAAAGAAAGAAAGAAAGAAAGAAAGAAAGAAAGAAACAGTCTTAGGGAGAAGATGGAGTTATGTGCAGGACTTTGGTGATTGTCCTAATCCACAGAACAGGAAAAGAATAAGGATACAAGAACATCAAGAAAAAAAAAATCAGAAGAAACATCTGAGAATTTTCAGGAAATTTAGCTATCACAGTTATTGTGTTAATCAGATATCAATATGAATAACTGCATCAGGCCAGCAGATATGACTGTTTAATAGTAAGAATGGCAGTGGCAGTCTTTCTTGGCCCTCCTATTTATAGCCAGCTCCACTTCTTCACGAGCCCTATTGCTATACTCCTTTTCTTCCTGAATAGATGCAGTCCTCCCTTGGAGCAAAGTTGCATCATCCCAATAGAGTGAACATTTATTGGTTAACTTCCCAGAATCAATTCCATTCTCCTTTTCCTGTCCAAAGCATTCTTACTATTCTTTAATAATTCATATTTCTGTCCATTTTCAACCATGTGGATTGTTTAAAATTGATCCCACCCTTCAGCTGTAAGGTATCCCAATACACTCATTATAGTAATTTGTTCAGAGATGGGCATGCAACTGAATCTAAGCCAGTGAAACAAAATGAGATATTCACTGAGACTTCCGGAAAAATGGAGTGTGTTATCCCCCTCTGCATTAAACTTTGTAGCCCAGAGCTGTCAGCTGCCATCCTGGTTCTATGAAACTTAAGTCAGCTTGGAATAGACTCAAAAGCAGAGCTGATAATTAGAGAGGCTGAAAAAGGGTCCAGTTTCCATACTGTTTGAGCCCCTACATCAAACTCCTCTTAAAGCAAGAAATATCCCTGAACAACAGTTTTTGCTCAACTGGCTTCAATTTTTACTTATAACATGAGGGGTTTTGACCAATACATACAATAATACTTAAGTCTGAGCCTGAGTGGACTAATTAGCCTGTCAAGTTCCCAGTCTACATTTAGGATGCTATGAGACCCAAACTGGAGGTACTAATGACCAGAGATAGGATTTAGTGATGGCTCCTCTGAGAAAAATGCATTGGTTGAACCAAAAGGAAGACTTCTCTTAAATGAAGGGACTTAGTGTGTAGTAGAGTAAAATAAGGATCCAAACAGCTTATAATCCCTTTCTTGGCACCACTTCACATTACTGTTATGCCCCTGTTAAGCTGACTTCATCAGATGATTTTAGCACCTAAGACAGAATTAGACTGAAGGTTTATATCAGTTATAGTTTTTACTTGCCAAAAATAGTACCCAGTCTAGCTAAAGATATGTGTTTATAAATAAATATATATGTGTGTGTGTGTGTGTGTGTGTGTGTATTCACAAGACTGTAGTTGCTCGTTTCTGACAATCTTTCTTCCGATGCCCTTTACATATTTCTTTCATTTTTTTGTCAGTATCTCAACTAATTGGGGCTCAACTCAAACAGTGACCCAAATTTACCCTGCTGAATGAAACATTTTCACTAGTTATGTTTTATATTACTCACTATTCTGTTGGCCCAAGTTTATTTGGTCAAACTCAAAGTGAGATAGGATACAACTTAAAGTTTCGTTCTTTCTCTGAGAGCTTGAAACTGTTACACTACTTTTTTCTCTCTCATTGTGTGTGTGTGAATTCAATGGAAAGAAGTGGTAACTGTTAAGATACTGTAATATTTAGCTTAATATATTTTACTCCTAGAAAAAACAGCTTGGGGGTATACATAGTAAAAGGAGAAATTGATGAGTCAGCACCCAAGTAAGCTGCTGAATATACCTATTAATGCTTACTCATGAACTGCCTTTTGCCTTTTGCCACTAGGTGACAGTCTTTACAAATATTTTATCTAAGAGAGTGTCTGTTACAGAAATTAGATTCTGTTGGGAGAGATGGTTACCTTTCTAGTTTTAGCTAGAAGATTAAGCATGTATAACCTACACTTTTGGTCATTTGAGATCATAATTCCTCATCTGGAGGAATAACTTCTCCTCCTACTACTTAGTTTATTTCTTTCTAGAGAATGAATTGCTTCCCCTAAAATTCATATGTTAAATCCCTAACTCACAATGTGACTGTACTTGGAGATAGGGCTTTAGGAGGTAATTATGGTTAAATATGGTCATAAGAGTGGAGCCCTAATCTGATATGATTGGTGGCCTTATAAGAAGAGGAAGAGAAAGATGTCTCTCTCTCTCTCTGACTCTCTCTCTCTCTCTCTCTCTCTCTCTCTCTCTCTCTCTCTCCCCCTCTGTGCACCACAGAAGAAAGGCCATGTGATAAGGTAGCATCTACCTCCCCAAGGATGGAGTGGGCCAGTACCTTGACTTCTCAACCTTCAAAACTGTGAGAAATTCTCTATTGTTTAACTATTTTGTTATTGTAGCCTAGAGCAGTCTCTCCATGGCTGGAGAGGTCCTATGACTAACGGTTCAGAACACAATACATGTTCCGGATCAACATCTGGGTTCAGTTTTAGGCTCCGTTACTCCCTAGGTGTGTTACCTTTAACAAACTGCTTACCTTCTCTAAGACTCAGTTTCCTCAAGTACAAAATGGGATAATCAAAGTACCTAATTTGATAGGCCATTGTGTAGTCTAAATGAACAAACACTTTTTAAACACTTAGCATCATGTCAGTAATGTCACCTGCTATTAAAGCATTGTCTCAGCTCAAATGTTACACTGTCTGGGATAGAAAAGGATTCCCCTTTTCTGAATCCTTATCCTAGGGCATGTCTTTTATGTATAGTCTGTAGCACCCTGTGCTTATCTTTTGGACACTTAAAATAGTTTGCAATAATTTGTGTAATTGATGTCTGCCTCCCTTACTAAACTATAAGCTATTTGAGTCTAGAAAGGCCTGTATATGTTTTACTCACTGTGGTTTCTCTTGGCAAGTGTCCTAGTACATGGGACAGGTAGGTGTTAAGGTTGAGTTCGATTAATGAATGACAAATAAAATTCATTAGTTTAAATAAGGAATCTGTAAACTCTTTGAGAGAACAAAGGCAGGTAACTTGTAAAAGAATTACTATCCTTAATTCTGAATGAAAAATGCAGAAAATAGATTAATTGTTTATGTGAAAAAAATGAAGTGTCCCAGAGAGGGTACACCAAATAACCTCTGAAGTTTTAATCACTTCATTCACTTCTGCTAATATGTGTCCCTCACTTGAACCAATATTGAGAACCATTCATTGAGAATTTATGTGTTGATATAATTTCTATAATTCAAGCATTTTAAATAATACTAAGGAACCTGGTATAGGAAATAACTCCTATTGGAGAGGCTTGTAAAGCAAAGAATTCTTGGCTAAAGTAAATGTTCACTTTTGTGTAAATACAGAGTTGTATTAAATTATTTTAAAGAAGATCCACCCTGGATCAAGGTAAGGTTTTAAGACTCATGTTTTCCTAATATTTTATCATGCCATGGGTGGATTTATCTATTTCCTGGAAAACAGCAAAGTTTATTGTCCCATTAATTTTCCAAAAATAGAAACTATTAAAAACGGTTTATAATTTCAGTAATTCTTAAAGCTTTTTGGTTATGACATGGCCAGCTAAGTAAGTAAGGTGTCCTAAAAGTATAATAATGGCAAGTGTTAGTTATTCATGTTTAAAAGATAATTTTATGTGTCTGAAATTTTTTCAAAATATGGGGCATAAATACTTTGTGGGCTTTACATACTTTAAATGGATAATAAAAGTTCCCTGTTTCCTATCATGGTTAAACTTTAGGCAGCCTTGATACAGGATGTGATCCTTTCTTCAGTCATTGCCTTACCATTTTATTTGCCTCTGCGTTATCAGGCAGGATGCTTGGACTCTGAATTCATCACAAACGAACTCCATCAACTCCCCATGACACACCACATGCTGGCAGTATTTGTCTACTTTTGATAAATTGGTCAGTCTTGTGAAATACTTCTCTAAGCTAAAGTTCTGGAACTTGTCAGGTGTCCTCTCTGACACTCATGTCTTCCTTTGGCTTTCAGATTACCCATCCAGCTGGGGTAAAGCCCATATCCTCCCATAAGGCATGTTTCTTTGGAAGTTCAGATCTATTGGCTTCTGGCACTAAAAAGTAATGTTCTTACACTTTCTGTCAGATCAGTACTGAATAATCTCTTGGGGGTGAGTAACCTTTTAAATGTTGGAGCAGTAACAATTCCAGGAATCAGTGTGCATTTAGCAATTTGTAAGAAAAATCAGAAGGAATACAGTGTCCTTTTGACTACATTTGAATGTAGCAAGGCTTAAATCTCTATGCACAAAAAAGTATGTTTTCTGAATTACATAGGCATGTAATCATTATTATTATATATGACCAACATAGGAGCTACGAAAGGGTCTTGGTTGACTGTTGCCCTCCTACTATAAAACTCCTGGCAAAGGGAGTAATAGGTGTCCTATAAACAGAGGTAAACTTAAGTTCTTAAAAACAGCATCCCATTCTTAGGATTTAAAGCTCACAGCCAAATGGAAAATTGGTTTAAAAAGTAACATCTAGTCTATTCTTAAATATAGTTGGAAGGTCTGATTTCATTTCTACTCCCACAAAAATAAGTAGTGCTACTCTCATCCTAAGAAATATGTACATTTCAAAGAGCGGTTTCCAAACTTTGTTCTACATTAGAAACACCTTATACAGAACATTAATGAGGAGCTTTTACAACTTGTGATGCTAAGGCTGTACCCAACACTAATTAAATTGGAATGTCTGGGGGGTGAGTGCCAGGCATCAGTAATTTTTAAAGATGCTGGGGAGAATGCAATGTGCAGTGAAGTTTGGGAACCTAGGTTAACGCAGTCATTTACTCTCTCCACTCCAGCTTTTCTTTATTGTCTCTTTAGCTCAATGGTTTTCACTCTGACTGCTCATTAGAATCACAGGGCATCTTAAACATTTAAAAAAAAAATCTGTTTTATTTGGTCTAGGACAGTGTGTAGGAATCAGAAATGTTGGGACACCTGGATGGCTCAGTTGATTGGGCATCTGCCTTCAGCCTGAGTCATGATCCCAGGGTCCTGGGATTGAGTCCTGGATCCAGCTTCCTGCTCAGCAAAGAGCCTGCTTCTCCCTCTGCTTCTTTCTCTGTCTCTGTCTCTCATGAATAAATACATAAAATCTTAGAAAAGAAAACAGAATTGGAAATGTTTAGCTGTTCCCCAACTGACTCTAATGTGTTGCTTGGGCAGAATCACTGGGCTAGCTGCTTGTAGAAAGAAGTAGGATAGGTGGGTTCTTTAGTCTTTTCCTGGCAGTTAAGAGCTTTATACATTTCAAAATTATTGTTCACTGGCTTTGTTGAATGAATTTCTTCTTCAGTTCACTAGGCTCTTAAGTCCAACCATTTTCTTGAACCCATTGGTGGTAGGATTACCTAATAAAATACAGGACAACCAGTTAAATTTGATTTCAGCTAAACAATGAAAAATTTTTAGTACAAGTATGGTCATGCAATATTTGGGAAATATAATTTAAAAAAGATTGTTTATCAGAAATTCAAATTTAACAGTTATCCTATATTTTTATTTGCTACTTCTGACAATGCTGAATGGTAGGAGAGCATAGCTCATTCTTGGGAAAAGCAACAGCTGAATTCAGGGAGTATTCCAGCCCTTTAATCTTCAGTTTATGGCCTGTATTTTAGCTCTTACCCATTTTAGCTGTAGAGGTGGTAGATAAAAAGGCAGGAGCAGTTTGGCAATTAAAAATTGCTTGAAATCCTGCAGTGAGATAAGAAGACCCACATTTTCCCTTTGCTTAGGGTATCATTGGGTGACCATCAGGGGAGCAGCATAGGAGATGAGCGGGGTCAGCATGCAAGAAAAGAGAACACTGAAGGAGGTGGAGATGTGAATCTTCAATATAAGCTTTAGTTTCAGGAACATGAGGTCTTTCTGTGCTCTTAAGAGGAATTGCCATTTTGAGACTTTTCTATGACTTTCAAATAGCTCAGAATTGCTTTTTTTTAAAAAATATTATTTCTTAATCTATCTGAATATCAAACCCTTGCTGCTTTGGCTGGACTCGAGATAGTTTACAGGTGAAACTTTTCTCATAGCTTACTGAGTCTGAACTAATGGAAACTTCAGATTTTCCCTAGCAATCTTTAAGAACCCTCTCATCTCAAGAGGCTTCCCAAGCAGTCTGGATGTCTTTCAGCCCCATCTGCTAAGGACTGTTCACTGTAAGCTGATTCCTGAAATTCCCTTCATCCCTACCATCACAAATAGGCTTTGAGCTATAAATAGAAGTCATGGGTAGGTATATTTCTTGGTCAGTAGCAGGCTCTGTACAAAAGGAAAAGGAACAAGATTTCACAGTAATTGCTGAAAGCAGGTGTTGTAGTGATTTAACCAAATTGGAGCCTGACATTTTGATGAGCAACTCTTGAGCACCCATCATAATTTCCTCCATGGAGGAGATAGACAAACAGGTAATATGTCATACCTCCACTTGCCAGGCCAAGCTTACCAGTAGAAGGATGTGAAACAGGTGAAGCACATTAACTTTTAACCTGTTGACATTATTTTTTTTTCACTAAATGTTAGATGTTTAAAAGGGAAATGCACACTGGCAGAAAGGAGACAAGCAGGGGGTGATAAGAAGGGGCTGAAAGCTGGCTTGCATCATGGAACATATTCACAAGCCAACTGGACCCACTTTGTGCAGATGTTTTTATAGGAACAAGGAGGGGCCAGTGTTCTAATATTCAGCACCTTAATGAAGCAGTGGAATATCTCTGTGATGCTGCTCCTTTCTGTGGCTGGAGGTGGGAGTAGAGGATCAGAGGCTTTGGGATAAATTTATTGTTCAGACTGAGTTCAAAGAAATTATATACATTAATAATAAGGCTTTTTGTCCAAGTTCACTTAAAAAGGGCTAATTTATTTTTTAGGATGCTAACTGTACTCTGTAAACCAAAGAGCTGC